>PVJI01007067.1:0-80992 GCA_004026765.1 Micronycteris hirsuta
CAAGAACAGGAAGTGCCCCTCCCTCTGAGGTGGAAATGGTGCTGTCAACACCCCTCCTCAGAAGGCACATGCTTTGTGAATGATCGCGATGAGCTCCACCAGCCATCATGGTCTCCATCCCCTTCAGACAAACCAGCTGGATATAACCCTCTGGGTCACTACTGCAGAGGCAGGAGAAAGGGGCTTCCTTCCTTCCTTTCCTTCCTGTCTCCCTTCTCCCCTCCTCCCCTCTTTTCCTTCCTCTCTCTCTCCCTCCCTCCCTCCCTTCTTGCCTTTCTCTCTTTCTTCCTGTGGCTCTCCTTTTCAAGTGTCTATTCCCATTTCCTACTCTTAACTTTGCTTGTTCAATCATTAATTGGCTCCATGAGCAGTATGTAAAGTACAAGAAGGTTCTGCCAGCTGTTCTGGGCCCTGAAGAACACGCTCCTACCCCATGCACATGCACACATATAACACACACCAAAGGAGTAATAGAAGAAGGGAGTAGCTTAGAATCATAGAACAGAAGTTAGATAGCCCTAGGCTTTGAATCCTGGCCTAGACACTTACTAGGTGGGAGAACTTGGGCAAGTAACTTAATCTCTCTTTACTTCTGTTTCTTTCTCAGATGCATCATGAGGGTAAGAACCTTGCAAGGGCAATGTGAACATTCAAATCTATAAAATAGGAGCCCACTAAGTGGTACATATTAGTATTTGCATGATTTGGGTGACTCTTTAATACAAATTTGTGTGATTTGGGATTTTAAGGAGAAAATACCCAGGAAAGAGTTATATCATCTGGTTTCTAATGGATACAGACTGGTAGGAAATAAGTAAATCAGTGGTTCAGAAATTGTCATAAAGCAATAGGAGGTTTAATTCAAAGACCATTTTGGTTTGATCTTGGCTTATGACCCACTGAAGACCAACCCACCGAAGTTAATTCATTAGGAGCCAAAATAAGGAAGTGGGATTACAATAAGAAATAGTTGGGCATCTCAGACAGCTGAGTGTCACTCTCCTGTGGGCTGTGGGTGCTGTGCATACAGGAGCAGGGCCCCAGGATGCCCCGTCAGTGGAGTGTGCCCAATCTGACCTGGGGGACACTAAAAACCCTACCCTGCCCAAAAGTGTTCCTCCAGCACTTGGTAGCTACATCGTGATCATGGCACCGTGTCTTCAGAAATGTTAAAGCAGGTTAAGAGAGTGCATCATTAAAAAAAGAAGAAATAGCAAAGCAGGATACCTCCAGCATGCTTTTAGTATCTTTAAAGTTTATTTTAAAAAAAGATATAATTGTCATATAAAATTATATTTGTCTCAGGTGTACAGATGATTCAATATTTGTATATACTGCAAAATGATTGCCACCTAAAATATTGATATATGCCTTGGCCATCGTCCCAATATACTAAGGTTGTGGGTCTGGTCCCTGCCCAGGACACATACAAAAATCAACCAACGAGTACATAAACATGTGGAACAACAAATCTCTCTCTCTCCCCCCTCCACCTCCTCTCCCTCTTTAAATAAAATAAAATAAAGTTTAGATACTTGCCATTCTCAAGTTCAGGCTGCCCCCTGGCACTCGTGCTCTGCATCTTTTCCCAGGATCACCTACCATCAGAATGTGCATCTGCATTCCACTGCTCTCAGCTGACTGTAAATTACACTTAGACGCAATCTGGCAAACAAATCCCTGTGGAGGGAGTAAGGACTGGTAATAAGAATAACAGCACTCAAAAACACTGCTTGTATACCAGGAACTTTACGGAATATAATTATTTCTAATCTATAGGATAATTCTGTATGGTAGGTTTTTTTTCTTTATGCTGTTATATAGATGAGAAAAATGAGCTACAAACAGGCAATTAATTTGGGTAAGGTCACACATCTAGTACATGGTGGAACCAGGATCTGAACTCAAATTTGTCTGTGAATGTTTTTGCAATCTTTACATATGTATTGCCACAGAGGAAGTCTGCAGGGGGTCGTGTGTCTGCCTGAATGACAATCAGTGTAGTCACTAAGGGAGGGGAAACCAATGTGCAGAGGCAAGCCTAATGGTCACAGGAAACTCTGTAGCCAACCTTCATGTCCTGTGCCTTAAAGCAGTGGTCCCCAATCTTTCTGGCACCAGGGACCAGCTTCATGGAAGACCAGGTGAGAGGGAGTGGCAGGGTGACAGGAGGCAGAGCTCAGGTGAGCTTTGCTGCCGGCTCTGGAGCTGGGGACCCCTGCCTTTAAGGACAATTTTTATCCCTTCTGGGTAAATTCCTTCTACCTCCATGTTGAAGCCAAAGGATGACTAGTAGTCCATCAAGAGAAGTCAACATGGTGCAGCCACTGTGGAAAGCAGAATGGAATTTCCTCAAAAATTTAAAAATGGAACTGCCTCAGGACCCAGTGATTCCATTTCTGGTAATATGTCTGAAGAAACTTGAAACACTGAATTTGAAAGAATATGTGCACCCCTATGTTCATTGCAGCATTATTTACAATAGCCAAGATCCGGAAACAGCCTATATGCCCATTAGTAGAGGAGTGGATTATAAAGCCATGGTACATTTACACAATGGAATATTACATGGTCATAAAAAGAAGGAAATCATACCTTCTGTGACAGACTTGGAGACTATTATGCTAAGTGAAATAAGCCAGTCAGACAAATACCATATGATTTCACTCATACGTGGAATCTAATGAACAAAATAAACTAACAAACAAAATAGAAACATATTCATGGATACAGAGAACAAATTGACAGCTCTTAAAGGGGAGGGGAGTCAGAACCTGGGTAAAGAAGGTAAAGGGATTAAGCAAAACAACAAGACAAAACAAACAGGAAAAGAACCTCATAGACAAGGCCAAGAGTATGGTGATGACCGGAGGGAATGGCAGTGCGGGGGGCGTAGAAGAGGGGAAAGGGGGGATAAATGGTGACAGAAGGAACTTGACTTTGGGTGGTGAGCACACAATACAACATACTGATGACATATTGTAGAATTGTACACCTGAAACCTATATAATTTTATTAACCAATGTCACCCCAATAAATTTAATAAAAATTGAAAAAGAAAGAAAGGAAAAGGTCAACATGGCGATAAGCAAAGGGGTTTGATGATGGGGCACTAACAGGGGTGGCAACTACCCCAGAAAGTATGTCATCAGTGTGGGACACAGACAAGCCACACGGCCCCAGCAGTGGCAGGGAGGAGAGTGAAGACGTGTGGCTGTGCGGAAGGATCCGAGACCTGTCTGAGGCCATGCGTCTGGCACCCTGGGGGCCTGCTGACCTGCCTCTCAGCAATTACATTGGAACGGCTCTCGGGGACTCCCGTGCTGTTGGTGCCCAGCCAGGTGAGAAAGGTTTGAGGACTCCAGGATATAGAATAACATATGGTGCTAAGAGGTGGGTGCTGGTTTTGGAGTGCTTGGGGCCGATCCTGAGTCTGCTACCGATGAGAAATGTCAGTCTTGGTAAATTCATAAGCCCTTCTCACTCCCTACTTTATCTGTCAAGTGTGAATAATAATTTTACAGTATTTCATCAGGGTATTTTGAGGATCAAATAGGTTAATATATGAAACCCCTGAATAATAGACACTCAATAAATGTAAGCTTTTAGTATGATTTTGATTTCTTCATATAGTATAGGGGTTCTCAACTGGGGCAACTTTGCGCCTCTCCCTCAAAGGACATTTGCAAATGTCTGGAGATAGTTTGGCCGTCACACTGGGAGAACGAGTGCTTCTGGCTCCTAGCGGGTAGGGTCTGGGATGCTGCTAAGCACCCTACATTGTATGGGAAAGCCCCTGCAGAAAAGAATTACCTGGCCCAAAATGTTAATAACGCCAATGTTCATAGAAACCAAACCATATACATCTTCCATTGTTTACCAAGAAATTGGAAAGATATTTGTTCCAACATGAGGCCAGAAAAAGCTGGATTAAAGAGTTTAGCAAAGAGCCTCTTTGATATGGATAAGTGGAGCTGAGCCCCTCATTTTGACCCAGTTCTCAAATTCTACTTTCACGATCGGTTAATCCGTTGAATGTATTATCAAGCAATAGTTGACTACTTTGATCCCTGTGCTTTTTTTTTTTTTCTTTGCAGAGGATATCACCAGCATTCTGCAAGACTAATGAATAGTCACAAGGAACTAAAATAGGCCGTGTTACTTTCTGAGCTTCTGCGGTACTCCTTCCGTCTGACGTTTTCCCGACAACGATGGTTTTACTCATTTTTCTTGCAGAAGATTTTATAAAATCCTATTTGCAGGACTTTGTTGAAGATGTCTCCACCAGGAATTCTGCTCTGTTCTCCTTGCGCCCTCCCCCCAGTTCCTTGACTATTGAAACCGGAAGTTTTATTCATCTTTTAAGGTCTACTTCACCTTTTGCAACTTCACGATGTAGTTGGAAATTGTCTCTTCTCCCTGTGGATGCAGTTATGGTCTGGTCATGCCCTGACCTAACCTGAAGTTGTCTGGCAGCTTTTCATGCAAAGACCCTGTCTTTTTCTTCTTTACACCTTCCAGACTTTCTAATGCTCAGACTCAGTAACTGCTTGAATGAATAGATAGCCACGTGGATTCCCACAGGAATACTCCCTCGCTGCAAGCCAAAAGCAAACGAGGTACGAGCTCAGGGAGAGCTGTGCCCAGGCCCAGTCCTCTGCTGTGCGTTTCTGTGGTACTGCATGTCTCTCTCAGATGAAGCCATTTTCTCTCAGATTCCTTGGGAAAATATCCCAGGCATGTATGATAAAAGTCAGCACTCTGGGCAGGGGACTGACTGTCCAGCTGAATTTATGACTCTACCCTCAAGGATCATGGAGCTGAACTGCAAAGAGCGTGGGGCCCAGAAATAAGAGGAGATTGTGGTGTGAATGCCATCCCTGGGCCCCCTGCCCCGATGCAGCCAAAGGGCACTGCCCAATCTCTATAGGACTGTTGTTAACAGCCGAAGGGTGTCATATCAGTGTCAAAGGAAAGTTCACATTTCCATGGAAGGCCCAGAGGCCAAGGGGGAGGTCAGATGCATCTGTGGGGCTTTTGTCTTGTTGTTCTTTGTTAAAACCCACATGTGGGCCTATTTTGATCTCATCCATATCTGCATGTGTTTCTGGGTGGATGGGAATGCTGTGCAGCTGGACTCTGCGTAATGGTTCCGGCCTTCGACAAACTCCTCGGAGGAGCTGTTTAGACAGGGTCGCATTCTGCTCTCAATTTCCAATTTGGCAAAGGAAACTGCATATTCATCTCATCAAGCGAGGGGAGAGTTAAGGGCGTTGCCATCAAATTCTCCATTCCCACATGTGCAAGTCATGAAAGAAAAATTCTGACTTTTTCTGTAATGTCAGTTTATAGCTTAGTCCCTGGTATCTAGTAGGTGTTATTTTCTAACTTTCTGTTATGAAAAAGATTCCAAGTGTGTACAAAGTGAACGTGCAAGAAGAGTTTAGGACCATAAAAAGGGACCTATGATTCAGTTGCAACATTTATGAACCCATGGCCCACACAGGGTGGGACTAAAGTAGGTTTACAGTTGTGAGTATACAAAGCACAGAGTTTATTCTTGTATTATTATTTATTAATTATTATATATTTTCCATATGAACAACTGTAAACCTTCTTTTCCCTACCCTGTATTATCTTATATACATCCCCACTTGCTTCCTCCACCCCAGCTGCATTATTTTGAAGCAAACTCCAGACATCATCGAATTTCTGTATGAATCTCTAAAAGAGGACTCTTTAAATAAAAGAAAACACATAGCTACAACACCATTATCACATCTAAAAAAAAAAAGCAATAAGTCCTTAATAGCATCAAGTATCTGCCAGTGTTTAAATTTTCTCATACATATCATAATTTTTCAAAAGTGTCTTTATTTGACTCAGAATCTAAATAAAGCCCACACATTGTGACTGGTTGCTATGTTTTATTTTGTTTGTTTTTCATCTGTAGTTTCCCCTCTACCTCCCATATTCTCTTATCCTCTCTCTCACATTCTCTTTTCTTGAAGATGCTGAGTTAGCTCTGGAGCATCTCTAGCAGTCTAGAGCATTTGAACTCCCAGTGGTCTCATTGCACATGTGTCTTGTGTTCTGGTTTTCCTATAAATTGGTAGTTGGATCTCAGGCTTGATCGGCTTCAGGTCTAATTTTTTTTTCTGTAGGGCTGCTTCATAGATGCTGTATTCTTCCACCAGGGAGCATGTAACATCTGGTTTCTCTCTTTTTGTGATACTAGCAGCTATTGATAATGAATTCCTAGCCCCATTAATTCATTAGAAGTTGTAAAATCGTGATGATGATACTCTCACTCTATCATTACTTCTTCATTTATTAGCTGTAATATTTCTATGAAGGGAAGATAAACTCTGCTGGGTTAACCAATGTACTTGTTCATGTAAAAAAG
Organism: Micronycteris hirsuta; assembly: GCA_004026765.1. Taxonomy (NCBI): domain Eukaryota; kingdom Metazoa; phylum Chordata; class Mammalia; order Chiroptera; family Phyllostomidae; genus Micronycteris; species Micronycteris hirsuta. Next base: position 6,407 of record PVJI01007067.1, read on the forward strand.
GCAAGAGAAAGAAAAAAGGAAAGAATCAATTCACCGCACTCCTCTAAGTGTGACAAGTTATTATCTTTTAGAATCAACATGAACTCATGAATTTAAACATATTTGAGGCATGTGAATGTATTGCAGTTACTATCATCATTGATTTTCAAACTGTCCATTTTGACCAGTAGAGCCTCTTAAAATTGGCTCCCTCGTCCTCTGATGCAATCCTAGTAGTCTTTGATAACATTTCTTTAATCTGGTATGACAAGATGTTCCAGGCACATCTTGTGCATTTCCTGCTCTAAATATGGAATCAGCTGTTTCTCCAAAGAGCCTTGTTCCTTTTAGTGGGAAAGGGTGTTTCTGGAGCTCACTCTGGGCCTGGGGCTACTCTGCTAACTGGTTACTCATTTCTAGGCCTTTTTAGTAGACAGAGCCAGGAAATGTGTTTATTTCTTAAGATAAATATATCATGAGTTCATATTAATATTTCCAATTCAGATTCAGGATTATAGGGATTTTGCTTGACAGCTTTAATTCTGTATTTTCTTTCTCCCTAAGTGGAGAATTCTGGTTTTCAAAGACACTGGAAATGATGCATTATCACACAATTATGAATTTGTTCTATCATACAACACACATGCATCTCAGAAAAATTACCAGCACTTCTACCAACAACATGATTCTAAAAAGAGTCTGAGTGGGTTTTGTTTTTGCTTTAGTTCTTATTGTCCCTAGGGCACGTCTCCCTAGGGACTGCAGTCAAGATCCAGTTTTAAAGTACCATGGAGATGTTCCACTCTGCATGGTTATGCAAACTGTATGCACATATAGGATCATTTGTTTCATTTTATTTTACAGGATTAGCTTTTTAAAATGTAATTTTATAAAATACTTACATGGTTCCAAGGTCAAATCTATAAAACAAAATATATTTAAAGTAATCTAGCTTCTATTTCATATCTCCTTCACCCTATTTCCTCCTATATCTTATAGGTAATCATTTATGTCTAAGTTTCATGATTTATCTTTCTATTGCTTGTTTTTAGAATGTTACACACATACAGATACATATTTTCTTTTTTCAGATATGTATATGAAACATAGAAATATCCAAACCTGAAGATGATTTTTATAAGATTTTATTTGAGCCAAAACTGATGACAAGTGACAGGAAGCAGGTTCTCAAATTCTTCCAAGACTGACCGTTTGTAGTTTCAGTTAGACATTTGGAATTAAGAAAGATTACATGAAGATGCAAGAAAGTACATATCTATTTGTATATATATGAACACTTTTCTCTTCTCTAATTTTTTTTCTTTTTTTGCTTACTGTATCTTGGAGATCACTCCACAGTAGTACATAAAGATATTTTTCCTTTTTTTAGACTTGTTTAGTTTATACAACCAGTCACTTAATGATGGGTATTTGAGTTGTTTCATCTTTGTTGACAAAAGTATTAACAGCCTGGTGTTCTCTCTTTCTCTCTCTTTTCAACTGTGTAGCTTTGGAATGGATTCCTAAAAAACAGGATTGCTGGATAATAATGGTTTAAAAAATTTTTTTTAACAATCTCAAACTTAAAGCAAAGTTGCAGACAAAGTACAAAGAACATTTTTTCCTGTACCACTTGAGAGCAAGTTCTCAACATAAAGTCCCATCACCAGTGAATGTTTAGTATGTTTTTCCTATAAACAAAGACATCCGCCAACATGACAGCAATACAACTACCAAAATCAAGAAAGTAACACTTGTCTAATACTATCATCTAATCCTTGGACTCCATTCAGTCTTCGCCAATAATATCCTTTAAAGCAAAAGATCTACTTTAGAATCACACATTGAAGGTGGCGTCACATCTCTTTAGTCTCTCCTTCTGAAGCAGTTCTCTTTCCTTAACTTCCATGACCTCAATGCGTTTGATGACTATGCATCAGTTATTTTGTTGTATGTTTCTCAGTTTGGGTACATAGTATTACTAGATTTTTTTAAAGATATATTCGATTAATGTTGATCGTGTTCTCCTTCATTAGTGTGGGACCTTGGGGGAGAGGGTGGAGCAGGATGAAGGGAAAGAAATATCCCTCTCCAAGAGAGGGGCCCATCTCCTTTGGAAATGTGTTTATCTTACTGCACACAAGCAACCGAGCCTCTTAATGCGGGGTGCAGCAAGAGGAAGGGAAGCCCATTCCCCAGGAAGCTCTGCTAGATAAGAAATCTGTGACTCTGTAAACTTATCTGCTTCTGTGTTTTTGTACTGTCCCTCCTTGTTTCCTCCTTAGTTCCAGTAAAGTCATTCATGGGGAGGAAAAAAGCCTCAGCTTTGTTTCAGCTGAACTAAGGGGAAAGGGATTGATTGGTCAAGGGAGCTTGTCAAGAAAGAATGCCGGGTATGGTGAGTCTACCTTCCCCAGGAGTCAAAACTGGCAACTGGTCCTTAAGTAAAGGGCATACATTAATATGGGAGGAGGAAGGAGAAAGGTGGAAGTTTTCTCAGTAAGGACATGGCCACCATCTACTTAATAGTCTTTTTAGAGTCACTAGCCAGAGTCATTTCATTTAAACTGAACTTGAGGAGAGAAGGAGGAGAAAGAAAAACAGGAAGTTACATAATGTGTGATTGACTTCTCTCAGGATCGGCTCATCTGGTCAGAGGCTCTAGAGTGCCGGGGTTGGGGTCGAGATGCCCTGGTAACCCTTGCCAGGGCCCCAGGCAGAGACCACCCTGCTGGGATGGGGGCAGGGCTCCTCTGCAGCTGCACTCCGCCCACAGAGTCTGATGGCGGGGGGGCCCTGCTGAGGGGCTCCTCGGTTGTTGTGACCTTTGAGGAGTAGCCGTGTACTTCTCCCTGGAGGAATGACGCCTCCTTGATGAGCCTCAGAGACACCTGGAGCTCATTGCGATGCCGGGCTGCTGCTGAGGAGCAGACGATACGGAGGTACCCATTGAGCACAGTGTAAGAATGTCTCAGGCAAGGCACCCCAAGGCAGCTTTGTCTTCTCGGAAGACCCACCCCTGTGAGAGGTGCTTTCCACTCCACTGAGCAACAGGGAACAACACACTCAGCCAGAAACTGTTGAGGTGTGGGGGTGCGTGCAAATGGTCTTATTTCAGTGCACATTTTCACCAGCACCAGGAACAGGACGTGAGAGAGAATTGCTTCATGAGCAAGGTGAACAGGACCCTTTGCAAAGAGCTGCAATTTCCATGTGTCACGGAAGCCTTTTACCTACAGGGAGATCGGGAAGAACTTTCTGACCACCTTAGGCCGTCTCCAGCAAAAGGTGACTCACACCAGGGACAGGCCAAGTGAAATCTCTAAGTGTGGCGTGACTTTTTAAAGAAGAAAAAAAATATCATTCCTCAGGAAAATACAAGAAAGCCACTGGCCGAAACCCCCCACTTGTTCGGGACCAGGGTTTCCACACTGGAAGACAGTGTTTTGTGTGCCATGAACGTGGAAAATCTTTCACCAGTAGCCATGGACTTTGTTATCATCAGAGTTCACACTGGAGAAAGGCCTTTGGGTGCAGTGAATGTGGGAAATCTTTTACCACTAGCACTGCCTGCTGTTAATCATCAGAGAGTTCACACTAGGGAAAGGCTTTAAGCTTGGAGTGAATGTGAGAAATCGCTTAGCCATAAATCCGTGCCCTCTTGACATTGGAGAGTTCACACTATGTAAATGCGGAGATTTTCGGAAACGTGCTGTTGTCTTGTTCAGTGTAAAGACACTGAAAGCGACTCTGTGGAGCCGTCTGTCTGAGTGGAAGTTTACGCAAATGTTCACAATGGAGAGGGCCCTCATAAGTTTCAGCTATGTAAAGCATGTGTGCTGGCTGCACTTTCTCACCTGCCCAGGTCTCTTGCCAAATTTATGTGCCCGCCAGTTCCTATGGTTGAAGGCATTTTACCTCTACTACGCAGTAGGTCCCCACAGTGTATATGAGCCACTACCCCAGTGTGCTCAGCGGGGCTTACCTCTGTTCTCCCGTGTACAGATTTGCGGATTCCCGTAGTCTCTCAACAATGTTCCTCTCAAGGCCATTACTGAGAGACATAAGCACAGAAGTAGTAAAAGTGAGGGTTTGTTGTCCTGGGTTGTTGTTTTTGCAACCCAGTCAGTATTCCCGTTGACATGGGTGGAAATGTCCTTCATTGCCCACCAATACTGGCTCCCACTGAGGCACACTGACTCCCAGAAGGCTTAAGGAGAGAGATGGTGGGGTCAATGTAGGCTTCCCAAACACATTTTCTTAAAGGAGTGGGACATAGAGATTTCATTGAATGTAGAGCCACTTTTACAGCTTTATAAAAGTATAATTCGTATTGAAATAAACTGCTCCTACTTAAAAGAATTTGTGATTGGTTCCCTTTCAACTCTGGGATGCAGGAGCTGTCAAGCAGGCTCAGTGTGGCCATGTTCCCAGGGGCCCCTGCAGCCTGAATCCAGCCAGGCCCAGGCCTGGGACTTTACATCCTTTGCCAGCCTGAGAGTGTGGTAAGGCAGGAGCAATTTACTTTAACTGCATTTGTACATATTTTCTTTCCAGGAAAAAAAAAAAAAGTAAAACCGCACACTCCTAGTTCAATTCAAGTGTTTGCACTGCTTGCCAAAGATAGGACAGACCTGATTGCCCCCAAGATAGAATGGTGGTAGTTTGGGGGATGGTGTTTGTGTGCATTTAATTGGATAAAGCTCTCACGTAGACTGAGTCCTTTTGTGACCTGAGAGAACCTCTAATCCCTTCATTAAGATGCACCTTTAAGCAACAACTTTGAGATAACCTCACATTCTTAAAACTCAATATTTGCTTATAGGAACTCTGTGGACATTCCAGACATTTTATACTTGGGCTTTTTTAAATTCCTTGTTTCCGATGGGGTAGAGCTTAGGGATCACACTCATCAAAAGGTCTCTATTTTTCTACCCCCACATCCTCCACCATTTTTTGGACAGAGCATTATTTTTTAACCCTCTGAGGATTGGAAGTCTCCTGGTAAGAGGGTTTTTGGCATGTTTTTCTCTATTTGTATATCATATTATGAATTGGGGAGAGAGAACATGATTTGACAGTGGAGCTTCTAAACATGAAAGATTTTGTTAAAAAACATGTGGAATTTAAAAGCTCTTGCCTTGTAATGAGTCCTTTGAAAGATAATCTGTTTGGGGCCCTGTGGGGTTTCTGAGGAAACAGGCAGCTTTTAGGGGAAATGCTCGCTCTCTCCCCCCGAATCCCACAAGTGCATGTTTCTCGTGACGCTCTAGCTGGATCGCTCTGCTTCCTGATGCAGTAATCAGATATTTTAGTGAAGGAAATTTTAAAGCCTAATTACGCTGTAATGAGAACGGTGGGATTTCTTTCTTTGCATGCAACTTAAGGGCACATTTTCCTCAAAAACCAGGTATTACATTTCGGCCCCTCACAAGGTGCCCAGCCCCTCACCGTGAAAGAGCCCCCAGTCTCTGCCCTTGGAGAGCTTACCGTCCGGAGCGGCGCAGAGGCAGCTGGCCAAATAATTTACACGTGCGGCAATGGCAGTAAACTTTTATTAGTGTTGTCAGTACATTCGACACATTTATGGCATTTACTGAGCCCCGTGCCTGGGGACACAAAGGCAAATACTAAAATTTATCAAATCTATATCATATATTGCAATCTCGCCATTACTTTTTTATTTTTATATTTTTGTCTCACCAAGAAAGAAAAAAAAAATCACTGCCTATTGCAATATAAATGAAATAAATCCTGATTTCAGAGATTCTAAAAAGTTGAAAATCTGTGTCTTAGAATCAATGGGTGCAGTAATCCCTGCCTGGTTCACCCAGAAGACAGGGGAGGAAACAACGATAAAGCAAGGTCGGAAGCACCAGCAGAGAGGTCTGAACCAGAGCCTGGAGCACCAGACGCAACCTCAGAGGCAAGGTGAGTAGGCTTCTCAGAGGAGGTGACATTTGAACAAGTTCTTCATGACTGAATAGGATTTTCAGGAGGAGAAGAAAGGCATTTCAGGCTGAGGAAACTACATGTGGGCTTCTGATAATGTCTTAAGGCTCAATAATGTGTTACATTTTATTATTTCTCTTATAGAGGAGGAAACAGAACAGTTTTAATAATTTGCCCAAGGTGTCTCAGCTAGTAATCAAGATCTATTAGCTATTGTTATTATTCTGTCCATTCATGTGGACCATTTTTCTCAAGTTGCACTATCTATCCAGTGTGGTAGCTACCAGCCACGTGTGACCATTAAGCCACATGTGGTCACTTAAACTGTGGCTAGTCCAAATTGATATGTGCAGTAAGAATAAAATACACACTGGATTTGAAAGATTTCGTACCAAAACATGTAAAACTTCTCACTAATAACTTTTTACATGAATAACACATTTAAGTGACAATATTTTTGGATATAGTTGATTAAATAAAATATACTATTAAAATTAATTTTAACTGTTTCCTTTTACATTTGCAATTGGGTTGCTAGGAACATGTTAAATTACGAATGTTGCTCACATCATATTTCTGCTGGAAATGCTGTGTTGAGCAGTCTGCTGTGAAGTAGCGTGGGGAAGGTGAGCGGGGCCCAGGGGTAAAGGAATGTAGCTGTGAGTGTCCTCTGCACTCTGCAGCCCTCTGCTCTGGCGGTGCCTCACTGTCATTTGGACTCTCAGGTTAAAAAGCTCGCCCCAGGTTCCACAGCTGTAAGAGGCAGGGCTGGCCCTTGACCCAGGCAGCCTAGCTCCATAGCCTACCTTTGAGATCCAGGAATGTGAGTGGGAGGTCGGGTTGTTAATGTGTTACCTGCTTCAAAGAACATGCACGCGCACATTTCCAGAAGGCCTCTGAGGAGCGGGTGGAATGCTGGGAATTTCTGGCAGCAGCAGCAAGGTCTCCGAGGAAATCGCTTCCATTCTGAGCCAGGCTCCTGTGAAAGGCGAGCGTCTTGGGTGTTATTTGGAGGGCAACCAGATTTTGAGCCGTACTAGTGCGCTTCTGCCTGAAGCCTACATCCTGAGAAAGAATCCAAGACCCCTACCCCTACCCCTACCCAGGATCCCACCGCAGACCCCCTATCTAATATCACTATTAGAGCACCTGCCCCCCTGCCCCCACCTGCCACACACTCGGGCCCTACACACTTTGATGCAGCTGTGACTTGGTTAACGCTCTCCCTCAGCTACTGGCCCTTTCTTATTTTGCCATCAAGGCCAACTCATCCTTCATGAGCCAGCTCAAATCTCGCCTCTACAGACTTCCCTGCCGTGCCCGGGATGAACTGTATTACTCCCTCCTGTTCCATATTGTAGTTATCTGTCTGCATTTCTGTGGCCCTGCTTAATGATGCACCCCACCCGGGAAAGTGGCAGCATCCTCCCTGTCCTGTCTGCCCCAGCAGTGCCTAGTAAGTGTCTATACACAGCAGTTTCTGCTTTGGAATGGAATCGAATCAAATCACTGTAACCAACAAAAGGAGAATGAGGACGGCCAGCTCCCTCACAGTCTAATTCTCCTTTGCAAATTCTCAGAGAGGGGCCGATAGCACCTGCTCTTTGTGTGATAAAATGCAGGATTGAAAGAGGAAACAGGTAGTAGTTACTGTTTAACTACTAAAATAGTTGTTACAAAACAAAATCATGCAAGAAAAAAAAACAACAAAACTCACCAGCCTGACTCAGCAGCAAAGCACATTCTGGGGGAATGCAGGTCGGTTTTATCCATAGGCTCTTACTCCGGGGCACTCAGCTACTCTCCCTCCCAGGGGTCTCATGCTCTGATGTCTTAGGGTTGGAGGCACTAGGAGGGCCCATTTCTGTGACACCTGAAGGTTTCTATGCTTGATTTCTTCACTTCTAGAGCAGCCTCAGAGAAGGGAGGAAGTTTTTGAATACTTTCATTGGTCTTTAAGTTTTTCTCAGGAGTCAACAACTTGTGACAACTTCTCCCACCTGCTCATCATTCGATGTTTTCCTTCAAATTGACCGCCGAGGGTGGGTCACAGTGCTGTGAATCAGGCCGCTGAGTGCGAACTGGTGCCGCCCCTGCTGCATCCAGATGCTGACAGCAATGAGCAGGTGCCATGTGGCGTCTTCAAGACGCAACAGTGCCTGGGGGACAAGCCACAGGCCCTGAAAAGGGGCCACGAGTCAGACCTGAGAGCTGGGGCATGCCACAGCCGCCTGCTTCACCAAAACAAAACTCTTTTTTTTTTTTTAAACTGAATTTATTTGGGTGACATTGGTTAATAAAACTATATAGGCTTCAGGTATATAATTCCATGATACATCATCTGTATATTGTATTGTGTGTTCACCACCCCTAAGACTGACTCTTATCCCAAGAAAAAAATGTGATGCCCACCCCTCCCCAAGCATACTGTTACTCCACCCCAGGAACCTGTCCCACCCATCGCCTGAGACATTATTTTGCATAAAAACTTCAATTACTGTACTAAAATGTCCAGCAAAGACTCAGCACCTTGAAGCTAGAAAACTCAACAGGATGACCTCTACATTTTCTTCCTGACCATAAATTGTTTCCTAAATTTTGAAATATGTACAATTTAGAGAAGGAAGCCTGCAGGGAATCTGTCTGTGCCGTTGATGTGTGAAGAGCTGTGTAGCGGAATGATCTGCTGAGATTTAACTTCTTTGATAGTGTTCTGGCGCTTCTCCTCCACCTCCGCCTCCTGCTTCTCTGTTCTACCAAGAACTTCAGAAAGCTCTATTAGAAAGTTTGGGAGGGCGCACTGTCCTGAGTCACCACAGTAGTTCTCTCCCCCTGAGGGCAATAGGGCTCCTCACAGACCGTCAGGGTGGCCAATCGTAAGAAGTGATATGTAGCTCTATGTGCTGGAAATGAGGAATAATGAGGACCTTGTGTTTTTCAAGGGTTAAAAGAATAGTTGCCAGATATAAAATGGTGTGGTCCCCAGGAAGGAAAAATATACAGACATAGGATGCCGCCTTCTTGGGTGCCTGGATCTTTGGAGGAAAGTTGCACGAGAGATTGAAAATTAGCACTAGGAGCTGTAATTCTGGAACCCTAGGAGGGGGCAGTCTAGGCTGAGCATAGCACCCGGCAGCGTCATCCGAAGGCAACGTGGGGCCTCTCTCACAGCCCTGTGGAGGTGAGCGGCGATGCGTCTCCCTGGGGTTGGAACTCAGGCTGACCACTCTTCTTGGATTATGTAAATGTTTGAGATTTTGGGCAAGTCGTAAAGGGGGTGACAGCCCCAAGACAGAGAGGCTGGAGTTTCTGCTACTCCCACAGGTTGTTAAACCATGGACATTGAAGGTACTTCTTTTGTGTGAAAAATCTAAATACGACAATATTTGTCCCCTGGGTTTGTGGAGCAGTCTTACTGGTTATTAAATCCAGGATATGTGTATATGTGAACAATTCAAAAACTGAGACGTTTTAACCACCAGCCCCAAATTAAAAGTTGGTGAAGAGGCTGACACTAAGCTTCTGTCTTGATGGTTCTGGGATTCGTGGACATGTGGGGGGAGAGGGTTCAGGAGCTGGGCAGAAGGCGGGGCAAGAGAGTGAATGGGGGACATCTGTATTAGTGCCAACAAAAATAATAATAAATGAGCAAGCCACAAAAATAAAAGAGCAGAAGCCACTTGATATATATTTTGTGTTTATAATAAGGAAAAATAGTCACTCTTGGGGAAGATGGTCCTAAAACAAAGCAAAATGAAAGTCTAAGCTTTGAGATTAGGTTTGTCCATAGTCATTCTGTGTTCAACAAATATTTCCATGGTACCTGCTCTTGGCCATGCTCTGTGCTAAGTACTACAGAATAAAATGTTATAGCAGATGTAATCCTCGCCTTCTGTGATAGAGTGAAGACTTTCATTAATCAAATAATCACTCAAATAAGTAACTAAGTGTAGTTAGCACTGAGGACTAATTATTATCTATTTTCAGGCTAATTAGTTTTCAGCTAAGAGATGGGATAGATGAGACTCTACGTATAGATTTTAAAGATAGGAAAGAGTTAAAGCCTACTTGGGGCTTTACTGCGGCTGCCCCGGGGAGAAGAGAGGCCTGTTCACCGGTCCTTGGGCAATGGGCTGGTTCTTCCTTTACCGTCACTTCAGAGAATGTGTGCTCCTTCTGGCACCCTGGCCCACAAGGTCACTGCAAGCTCAGGGTGCCACAAGAGCAGCATTCTGCAGAAAGTTCACTCTCTTTGGCTGGAGGGCTGGTCTGCAGACCAAACTGGCCCGCAAACTCAGGTTTTCCCATTTCATTTCAAGAGCAGCCAACTTCAGGGCCTTAAAAGCAGGTTTACGGCAACACTGAGAATGACAGTGAGGGAAGCCAAAGTCAATGCCTTCGACAGGCCATGATGCCTTCAGAATAATTTCCCAATCTTTGAAACACCTCTGAGTGATTGCCAGAGTGATTCAGAGGGAGGAGTGCTGGAGTCACTTTGTCTAGTAAAGTTGAAATAATGTTGAAATAATATGAATAGTAAAAAGAATTTCCTAGGAATCCCTAATTTAGTCTATTTTTGAGCAGTGTAGTTTTGGTTTCTTCCTATAATTCTAGGAAATCATGTGAATTAATGTGGAATTTTCTGTTAATCAGCTAAGCAATTCAACACATATTCATTGTAGTTTACTCTTTTATGAGCTGTAAGACCTTAGGTTACAATCTAACCATCCTGCCTTCCAACCAACCAACAACATTTATTCAGTCTTAGTGCAAACCAGACTTTGCGCTACACTCAAAGAAGGGAACCTAACCCAGAGTCCAACATGCCATTCATCTCTTTCCCAAGCTCACAGTGAAACTACCTTTCCTGGACACCCTTGGAAACCCTTATTCGGTTGGAGTCACATGACTGGGTTCTATTGAAATACCTAACAGAGTAGGGTAGAAACGAAGCATGCTGCTCTCAGGGTTGGCCATAAAATTCCCCGTGCCATTGTCCAGGTTCTCGTTTTCCCTTCTGCAGTGAATCCAGACGGCAGCGACGTAAGGTGAAAGGAATGTAGATCCCTGAGTCACCACTTGGAGGAGAGTCACAAAAGGACTGTGGTGTGGAATTTACGTGTTACAACCTCGCCTGGCTTACCGTAACTAATACAGGCATTCCTCAAGATATTGTGGGTTTGGTTCCAGACCACTGCAATAAAGTGAGTATCACAATAAAGCGAATAGTAATCTTTTTGCTAGTGGGGAGCCTTGCCTTCAATTTGTAAAAAATGCAACACCTGTGAAGCACAATAAACTGAAGCAAAATAAAATGAGGTTTCTCTGTATACCTCTAGGTAAGGATGTCTAAGTTTAAGACTGATAGAAAAGAAGAAATTATCTAGGCTAAGTTGGGTAATGTGAGAACTTTTAATTAATTATCTTTTTCTAACTAGAAACACATATTTTTAAAAAATAGCCAGCTTACCAAACAAAATATCTTGACCAAATACCAGAGCCTTGAATGAATCCCAGGTTTCTACTTGAGCAACTGAGCAGAGTGGTTGCATTCTGCAAAGCAGAGATTGTAGAAATTTCCTTAAAAATTCTGATTCACACTTTCATAGTTTTAATAAGACAGAGGGAGGTAAGGGTTTAATGGAAGGAATCACTTTCTCATCATAAGAACGGATCATTCAGTTCTTGACTATTTGAAGTTTACAATTTAATGTGGTAGAACAGAGGGGAGCAGGGAGAGAATATCAAGTTCATTCAAGTCCTAGAGCCTTGGGTCTAAGTTGTTTTCCTCTTCTAGGAAGGCTTTTGTCACTTGCTTCCTCAGAGACCGCTTTGTCAGCAGCTTAATATAAAGTACATTCAGTTACTCTCCGTTAAACTTCCCTGTTCTAATTCTCTCGACAGTGCTCCCCACCCTCTGATAGTTTTCTGGTTTATGAATTTTGTTTGTTTTTTTATTGGCTGTCCCCTCACTAGAAGGGGGGGAGAACACTTCGTTCAACATTATCTCCACCATAGTGAACAGTAGCTAGAATATAGTAGGAGCTCCATAAATTCAAATAAGTGAATGGCAGGGGTGCTGAATAGGAGTGAAAAAGCAAATGTTTAATTTTGCAACATATTTTCAAATATACTGCATATCCAAGTTTGGTATGTGCCTCAAATGAGAACTATGAGGGGCCATATTTACCGTTCCACATCAGAGAAAATCCCGTGTCAATTGGCGTCAATTTCTTGCCTCTTTTGAAATAAAATTTTATGAAATGACACACTAGCTCAAGTCTATCCCTGGAAAATTCTTTCTTTGGACTTGACAAAGATGGAAATAGTTTTGAATCTAATGTAATTTACATACATTAAACCCCTTTATTGCAACATGATTCAGATTTCAGATTGAATCGGCATTTGATTCCCAAGATTCAGTTTTTTCTGTAGAGGCTGAAGGAAGCAAGATCTCTCCCTCAACAGGGGTATGAATTTTGGGGTTTGAGCCTCCTCTGCCCGACCTAACTGCTCTGGACCCTGAGGCCTGAGCACTTCAGACCTGAGTTGTTAGAAAATTGTAAGAACATGTAGGGTGACTTTTCTATGACCTAATATCATCGTCAAACAACCTACTAAAATCTCAGTTTTAAAAGTCATGTCTGAAAGGAGTGTAAAGACTAAAGGGATGTGGTTGCAATCCTGGACCTAGAAGCTGCAGCCAGAAAGTAGGTGAAGAAAAATACTGACAAACGCAAACTGCATGGAACTGGGCCCCGCGAGGACTAGCCTTGCCGGTTCACCAAACCAGGAGGACTCCTCCGGAAGCTTCATAAGTCGGCTCATTTGAAGTCACATTGGGCTCACATAATACTAGTTTCAGTAACAGATACAATACTAACATTTATTTAGTGCTTACTGTGTGCCAGGCACTCTACCAAGGACTTTAAATGCATTATCTCATTTCATTACTCATGACACATGCCAATGAAGGAAGGAATAGTAATTTCTATCCATGGCCAGGAAACTGAGGTTAATTAACTTGTCCAAATACAGACAGATTTTCCTGTCTTTAAAATTCAAGGTTTTAACCACAACTTTGCCAACTTTTACATTTATTGTGAATGTCATGAAAAATGGTAACGCTTCTAGAGCGAGGGGAAAAAGCATGGGATACAAAAACACATAGATATAGATGTATTTTATTTTCGTCTTCCTACCACGATGAGGGTCAGGGTGTTCACCTGAGGTGTGCGTGTGCTGTAGTGGAGAGGGAAAAGCAGGTCAAAGCCTCCTTCCTGCCTGACCATGAGTGTGGCTCCAGGTCCCTCCCTCGCCTTCTCTCTCTCTCTCTCAATTTCCTGGTCTGTCATATGGGACTAATCCTTGTCCTATATTTCCCATCCCTGAAAAGCTTTCTGAAAGGCCTAGCAAGGGAAGGAGTCTACTTCAGGGTGGCTAAACAGTTTCACTTATTTTAGCCTCCAGGACTTTTTTCTTGTTTTCACTGCCCACAGGAAAAAGAAATGCTGCAATATAATCACAATACAATCAAAATCTCATCCGCACTACAAGAAACCTAAATCATTCTCTGTGACCAATATTGTGCTCTCTCCCTTTAGAAAAATAGAAAAGGAAAAGCCTGATAATCTGTGCTGAGGAGGCAGCATGAGGTTGCTTAGAAGCGGGGTGGACACCAGGTTCTCACCTCACAGCCATTGCGGAAGCAGCTGGCAGACTGTGGCCACGTACAAAATGCCAGGAGAGCACAAATTGTTCCTACCCATCTACTACTTAAATTCCTTCAACATTCTTATTCTCTACTGTATAAATTATAAAGCTTTAGGATAGTATTTCTTTGGTGTTTTCTAGACCGAAATCTTTTTTTAGTTTTATCGATATTTGTTGATTTTAGAGAGAGAGGAAGGGTGAGAGAGAAACATTGCTTTGTTGTTCCGCTTATTGATGTATTCATCATTTGATTCTTGTATATGCCCCGTCCGAGGATCAAACCTCCAACTTTGGCATATGGGGACGATGCTCTAACCAACTGAACTACCTGGCCAGGGCTCAACAGAAAACTCGGGTTAACTCCATGCTCAGACAAGATAAATAGGGGTGTTTTGGTCTGGCTGCCTGCCCCTGAGAGGCATAGGTAAATCAGGGAGAGAAGGCCCCAGGCATCGGGAAGACTGTGATGCTCAGAAGTGTTGAGGACCTCAGGGCTGGGCTGGAGGAAGCTCCATGGTTGAAGGACGGAGGCCAAGAGATAGTTCAAAACCACACTTTCTTCCTCCCACAAATGTTGCCCAGACATTGTCCTGAGCACTGGAGATACAGCAATTTAAAAAAAAAAAAAAGTATATTATAGTTTGGCTTAAGGCAAATATTGACAGCAATTAGATTTGGACTTTAATCCTGCCAGTGTCACTAATAAGCTGTGACCCTGGGGAAGTTACTCGACTCTTTGAGCTCAGCTTTTTCAACTAAAAACCTCAGAGTTAGGACTGTGAAAATGGGGTTAAATTAGATAAGTCAAGCATTTAGCGCAGTTCCTGATGTGCAGTGAAGTTGTCCACATAAGGCTGTGAGCCCGATGAAGTAGGAGCTGTGCCTTGGATTCACTTTGAGTCCTCAGTGCTTATTGGAGTACACAGAAGGTGCTAAAAAATTATCTGTTGAAGGCTTGAAGGTTAATGGAGGAGTCATATTGGAGACCAGGAAACAAGCTAGGGGTCTGGAACAGGGAGAAAAGACGAAATGTCAAGAACGAGAAATATTAAAAATACGGGATATCTTCACCCCCACAAGTCTGAACTGGGGGATGGGACACATGGAGCAGGGCCATTCGGAGCTGTTTTACACAGCAACAGTTTTGCAGATAACCTCTAGAATAGTCATTTAACATATCTACAACATTTAACTGGTTTCATAGATATGTTAAGTAGCTGTGGCCAGGCTTTGAGACAGGTACATGGGAGTGACTTCCACCCAGGATGTAACTGGGAGGCAGCTCCCCCTGGTTACAGAGCCTATGTAAGAGCTTGGAGATGATTGGCTCCACAGCACAGGGCCACGCCTGCCTGGACTTACTATGGCAGCCCAGAAAAGCTGGAAAAATAGGGAATGCTGGCAAGTACAGTCGATTGCAGGAGGAGTCAGGAATGGGGCTGCAGAGGAAGATTGGTGCTGGGATTTAAACCCAGGTGAGGCAGCCATGACAAGAAGCACCACGCAGCTTCAGCATAAAAGCACTGAAAGGCTTTAGCAGAGAACCACATGGCTTTGGCAGAGAAGAATCACCACGCGGCTTTGGCAGAGGAGAACCATGTGGCTTTGGGTCTCCCTTTGCCAGGCAGCTTAGGAAGCCAGAAAGCAAGATGTAGCAGTGATGCAGAGCTCTTTCTTAGCAGTTTGGGAGAATTTGGGAGAGATGCTGCAGGAAGGAAAGGGGTGAAAGGACTCTTGCTGGTGGGTCATGAGAAGGTACCTTGTGGTTTTGAATTAAGAACTGGAGATCCTGGTGACACAGCTGGTTGTGCTGGGAACCGAGGGAGGCCTGCCAGCTAAGCACGGATTACTAGGGAGAGCCGTGGGCTACCTGAGCCACAGACTTCTATTTCTTTTCCTGAGATATGGTACCCTGGACTGGGCAAAGGCGGGAAGGAAGGACTGTGTGTGTTTGTGGGTGTTTTAAGGGACTTTGGAATTTTAATGAAGACATTAAGTCATTAGTCTTAAGTCTGTATGACTTTTTAATAAATAATTCCTTTTCAACATGAAGAGCTGTACAGGGGGACCCCAGGAGAAGGGGGGGTCCATTCAGTAACATTGTGAGACCCCTTCTCTGGTGGCCAATCAGGGAAAATCGTGGGAGACCACATGCACAGTAGCTTTAAAGTAATACAACTACTTGCACATGCTCAATAAAAGCCTGCCAAAACTAGCCAGGAAGGATCTGCCCTATAAGAATAGAATTCCTCAAGCCCATGAAGTCAATCTCTGCTTGGAGTTGGCCTGCTCCCATGTTCTCTGCTATAAACTCTGGGTGTTTGGTTCAATTCTTTGTCCTGATCACCAAGAACCTGGTTACCTGTGCCCACCTGTGTCAGTAGCAGCTCCTCCAAGTCCAAGGTGCCACTCTTGAGTTTTTCCTTCAGACATTCAAGGGTTTAGTTGTGAAGCACACGTGGGGTTTGGTGGGAGTTGGTCAGTATAAGCATACTTGGAGATATCTTGGATTCCGTTCCTGAACACCGCAATAAAGCGAGTCGTAAACTTTGTGCTGGTGAACGATTTTGCTTCCAATTTGTAAAAAATGCAACATCTCAGAAGCACAATAAAGTAAAACACAAATAAAATGAGGTCTGCCTGGATACTGTGGGCCAAAAACTGAAGGGGGCACTGTGGGGGGTGGGGAAAAGAGGTAGAGAGATGCAACCTCTGGCTTTAGAGAATTTTAAATTAAGGGATAAGATTTCAGAGCCTTTCAAAGCCCCAACTAAACACATGCAAAAGAAATCAAACAGAACCCCAGGGTGCTGAAAGGAAAGCTCAGGGAACTGCACTGCCTGGGGTTAAAAGGAAGAGACTTCAGGTGCAAGTGAATCTCACGCTGGTTTTGCAGGGGATAACCCAGGGGGGTGAGTGGAAGTGGATGGAGTAGGTCACTGAGTTGAGGGGCTGAAAGGTGGAGGTTCTGAGGAGGGAAGGGATAAACTCTAGGAGGGGCCTCCCTTAAAAGCCATCGGGTTTTCAAAATTGGAAAGAAAGACCTCAATCTGTCAAGGACCCACAGGGCACTTGAGACCTGGGATAGCAACGGACCCTCACCCTGCCTTGTAGCACCAGTCTGGGCTTTTCGAGTCCTCACACGGGTGTTGTTTTGATCATTTTTGCCCAGCAGTAAAATAACACCCAACTAGAGAGCTGTCAACTGCAAACTGTTCCAACCTACTTTGCCTGTCCCAACCCTCATTCCCAACTATCCCAGAGCTGCGGAAGCGAAGGTGGAAAAATGCCGATTTCCACACACTTCAGAGCAGGGTCAAGTGAAACGCACAATTGGGGCTCCTAAGAGAGAGGAAGTTCAGGGAAAGCGCTGCTTCGCTTCAAGACAAAGCTGGGTGAACAACTGATTCTTTGCCTCGTTGACAAAGGAGAATGAGGGATTCATGCCAGGCTGGCTTGAATTGACTGGAGAAAAGCAACTTTTGTAATTCACAGCCCTCTGGTGCTATGGAAACCCGGGCAAGGCTATGAGACAGGCATGCATTCTGCAGGCAGAAAGAGCATGAACCATGAGATAATTTCGGGCCCCAGGGCCAACGATGGGGTTCCTTAATACCCAGAGCAGCCTTAGGGAGACTGGGGCTCCTGGGGAGAGGTCTGGCAGTCCTTACAGACCTCAGGATCTACCGCTTTGGCAGCATCTCCCAGTGAGATATAAAGGGCTGGGTCCGTTCTGCGCACCTCCATGATCATGGGGGGCTGAGTCAGCCAAGCCAGGGTGGTCATTGCAGGGTCCTTTGGAATATTAAGGAGGGCTGGGAGTGTGCTGTGTTTGCAGGGAAGGCACAAACAAGTCAGGAGGGTAGCAGGAGGGAACCCAGAGCACCCCATCTGCCAGTTGGTCAGCAAGGCTTTCCTGGATGGTTGCCCTGAGATCAACATGGCGGCTGAATTTGGCTTACTAATGGGCTTTGTGCATAGATGGGCTACTACTAATGGGCTTTGGGGCATAGATGGTGAGTAACTGCAGAGTTGAGATGTACTAAGGACTTACCCCTACAGCCACTACATGAACCTCAAAGAGGTGGAGACATCCCTGTTAATGGCCGATATTAGACCTCTCTTCAGTGTTGATGGGCAGAGCCAAGCCATAGATCATGATTTAGAACAAATAAATGTAAAGTTTCTTACATCCAAGTGGTCTGGGAAAATCCATACTAATTACGTAGTACAAACCGGCTGTGATCCTGTGCTAAACTGGCAATTGAGTACAGCTGTAGAGAGATCTCTGGGGGCCAGAGTGATCAGGACAAGCTTTGTGGAAGAAGGAGGACTGGAATTGGGTGCTGACGGATGGGCAGGCTACGAATAGGCAGAGTAAAGTGGAAAGGCATTCCAGGAAGGAGGAGGCAGCAGCATAACCAAAGACCCTGAGATGAGCACGGGGAGTTTAAGGGCTTTAGGGAGATAGGGCTGTTTGGAATTTAGCAGGTGCTCTGAAGAGCATGGGAGAGAAGAGAGCAAGCACAGGCAGCTGGAGTTTAGAGAGGAGCTCATTGCAGGACCTAGGAGGGTCTCAGCTGTCAGGGTCTTCTCTTGAGATTTGTCCTTAGCTCCTTTGGGTTTTAGAGACCCTTCATCAACGTTCCAAACTCTTGAGTTGATTTTCAGTCCCCCTCACTGAATCCCCATGGAAGCAGGGCAAAGAAGCACATGCTATACTCCTCTATGGTTCTAAAACTCTCGTGCTGAGAGGATGAGGCTGTCTAGAGGGACCTTTGAGAGGGAAATATAAGTTTCTTATGAGCGTCGAGTATTTTAGGCATGGAGTCAAGAAATCAGGAGGAGAGACTGGGGGAATGCCCTAAAGGAGCAGAAGGACTTTGAGCACAGGAATGGCTGTGGGCAGTAAACTGGGCTTTAAGACAGGAGCACGGGTATGGAGAAGAGAGATGACAAGACAGTCTCAGACTACTGCTGGAAAGTTGCTGTACTGTGGGACCCTGGGTATCTGTAATACCTTCTCCTTTTCTGGAAGAGACATAAGGGCTCCCTTTGAAAAGAGAGCATCTAGGATCTGTCAAAAGAACAGGGCAGAAAAACGCAAGAATGTTTGCTTGCACCACTTCTGCTCAACATTATGTAAGGAGGCCCTAGCCAGTACAACTGGGCAAGAAAAAAATATTAAAGACATGCAGATTGGAAAGGAAGAAGTAAAACTGTCCTTATTTGCAGATAGCATGGTCTTGTATATAGCAAAGCCTAAGGAATCTACAAAAGTCTACTAGACCCAATAAACAAGTTTAGTAGAGTTATTGCAGGATAGACACTATTAACAATCAAAAGGAAATTAAGAAAAAAATTCCATTCACAATAGCATAAAAAATAAAATACTTAGGAATAATTTAACAAAAGAAGTACAAGACATGCACTGAAATAGGTTACAGATGGATTTAAAGGAGACCAAACAAATGAAGATATTCCATGTTCATGGATTAGAAGATTCAATATTGTTAAAATAGAAGTTGTCCCCAAACTGATCTGTCATTTTAACATAATATATCAAAATCTCAGAAGGCATTTTTTTTTGGTAGCACTTGAAAGGCTAATCCTAAAATTTATATTAAAATGCAAAGGGCATAGAGAAATTAAAATAATTTTGAAAAAACAAATTTGGAGCATTTATTAAAAAATGATAGTAATCAAGACGGTGTGGTATTTACCTGAAGATATGTATGTAGATCAATGGGACATAATGAACTCCAGAAAAAAACCCTTACTTTTATGTTCAATTGATTTTTGACAAAGGTGCAAAGGCAGTTTAATAGTCTTTTCAATAAGTGATGCTGGAACAATGGAATGTTCATCTGCAAAAAAAAAAAAAGAACTTATTTTCTTCCCTCACATCATTGACTCAAAATAAATCAGTTAACTAAATTTAAGAGCTAAAACTATAAAATTTCTAGAAGAAAACATAAAAGAAAGGCTTTGTGAACATGGATCAGGTAAAGATTTCTTAAGTATGACACCAAAAAACATGACTCTTAGAAGAAAAATATCGGTAAATTGGACTTCATCAAAATTAAAAACTTCTGCTTTTTAGAACACTGAAAAAATAAAAAGGCAAGGCACAGACTGGGAGATAATATTTGCCAGTCACAAAAATGTTTATCAGATATATCAAATTATATATCTTATTTATCATTACAAAATAATAGAGCCTACAAAATAATACAAATAATATAATAATAGAGTCTACAAAATAAAATACTGTATTTATTCATATATCTGATAAATATAAAATAAATAAATAATATATAAATACATAAAAATATCAGATATATCAAATTATATATCTGATAAAGGACTTGTATGCAGAACATGTGAAAAACTCTTACAGCTCATAAGAATATAAATAAACTGATTTTAATAAGCATTTTACTACAGTAGATATTCACAGTCAACGAGCACATGAAAAGATGCTCAATTTAATTAGTCATACGGAAAAACAAATTAAAACCACAGTGACTACTACTACCCACCACTAGAATGCCTGTAGAAACAGACTGACAATATCAAGCATTGGCAAGGACTGGAGAAATTTGAACTTTCATACATTGCCTTTGGGAATATAAAATGGTATAGCTAGTTTGGATAATGGTTTGGTAGTTTCTCAAAATGTTAAGTATATATTTACCATATGACCCAGCTGTTACTGGGAGAGACCTAGTTCTTCTTGCTAACACCATAAAAAATTACAGATCAGCAAATCTATTAGCGTTTAAGTGGGGTTTATTGGTGATATATTCTCATGGAAGATAACAGGCCTTGTTGAGGTGGAGGCCGGGGAAGGCATAGGTTCAGAGCAAAGCAGGGTGAGGGCAGCCAAAGGCCAGGGTGGCAATCGTGCCGCTGGCCCTTTGTTCTCAGGACTTATATAGTTGGCAAGATGGGGGTTAAGGAAGTTAACATATTGATTGACAGGTAAACAGGTGGGGGTGTGAATACACAGAGGTGTTAATGGGCTACTTCCCTTGCTTCTAGCCTCCTGAATTCTTTGTTAGATTGCAATGGTGAGGGCCCTGCCTTTATTTCCCTTCTGGACGCTCATTCTACCTTAACACATAAGTATTTCACTCATAAGTATTTACCCAAGAGAAATGAAGACATTTATCTACATAAACACTTATATGCAAATATTCATAGCTGCATTAGTAGTAGTAGCTGTGAAGGGGAGCAGAATATGCTATCCCAAAATATACCTCTCTGGCACATGGATTATTTTGAGAAACAGAAGACACAGGAGAAGCTCTGAAAACAGAGTAGGAGTTAACCTTTTGTAAAGAAAATTTGCATTTATAAACAAAATCTCTATTTATGAGGATATCTCCCTTTCTTTACAAGGAAGAGAAGTATGACTCTAAATCACAAGAGAATCATTTCAATGGAGTCAGACACACTGATTTAAAGCTGCATAATAAACCTTACCTTATTTATTATGCTTTTCCCAGTAACCATAATTGCTTATAAGTGCCCCCCCCACACACACAAAACTTAGGCCACCTCAGGGAGTTACACATTTTTTCCCTGGGTATCTTCCATGTATACATGTCAAGAAACATTTGTTTGTTTTTCTCTGATTAATCTTATATTACAGGAGTCTCAGCTAAGAACTCAGAAGAGGAGAGGTAAAAGTTATTTTTTCCTCCCTTAAACCCCAAACTAGAAATAATCCAAATGTCTGTCAAATGGAGTATAGCAGGGGTGTCCAAACTTTTTGCGTCTCCAGGCCACACCGAAAGAAGAGTTGTCTTGGGCCTCATTAAATACGCAAACACTAACAAAAACTGATGAGCAAGAAAAAGGTCTGACCATAATTTTTGTGATATCCGCCACCACAGATAAGCAAAAAAGTCCTCACATAATAATCTTTTTTTTTTTTAAGATTTTCTTTTTATTTTTAGAGAGAGGGGAAGGGAGGGAGACAGAGAGGGACAGAAAAAACAATGTGTGGTTGCCTCTCACGTGGCCCTCATTGGGGACCTGGCCTGCAACCCAGGCATGTGCCCTGACTGGAAATCGAACCAGGACCCTTTGGTTCCCAGCCCGCGCTCAATCCACTAAGCTATGGCAGCCAGGCTCACATAATAATCTTAATTATGCAGCTGCCCTTTCAATAATTCTTTTAAAATTGTTAAGCAGGTCCCAAGTTTGTGATCACTAATATATAGAAAATGTACATATCAACGTAATAAAACTTAGTATAAAACTAAGTAATGTTTTAAGTAAATTTACGATTTTGTGTTGGGCTGCATTCATAGCCACCTTGGGCTGCATGCGGCTTATAGGCGCAAGTTGGACACCCCTGGTATAGATACATGAAATCTGGTATATCCATAGAATGGACTATTTATTACTCAGCAATAAAAAAAAAAGAAGTGAACTGATACATGATACAATGATTCATATATGTATGAATGAACTTCGAAAACATGGAAAGTAGAAAAAGTCAGACATGGAAGAGAGTATTTTGTGTAATTTTGTTGATATGAAATTTTTAGAAAAGGCAAAGTATAGAGACAGAAAGCAGACCAGAGGAGTGGAAGCGGGAAGTGTGATTTTGTTGATATGAAATTTTTAGAAAAGGCAAAGTATAGAGACAGAAAGCAGACCAGAGGAGTGGAAAGCAGACCAGAGGAGTAGAAATTGTCTGCATAAGAACAGGAGGGAATGTTCTAGGGGACTGTGTGGACGAATGGGGGGCCACGTGCTGAACCTGATAAGCTCAGGGGAGGCCTGCATGATGGGCCTTCTGCAAACTCAGACTGAAAGTAACCACATGGGAGGGTCTGAACATACAAATTCCTAATGAAAAGTGAGTCCTCATGTCCTAGGCCAGCAGTTTCCCTGACAAAGGTCAATCTTTACCTAGGTGAGTGTGTCTATTGTTTTATTTATTTATTTTTTTAAAGATAGAAAGGGAGCAAGGTTGAAGGGAGAGAGAAGAAACATCGATTTGTTGCTCCAGTTATTTATGCATTCATTAGTTGATTCCTGCATGCGCCTTGACCAAGGATTGAACCCACAACCTTGGTATGTCAGGCCGATGCTCTAACCAACTGAGCTACACAGCCAGGGCCTGTTTATTGCCTTTTTGCATCTAAGGTAACAACCTTTGAAATGTCTGTCTTTTCCAGACCCCTCAGTGTACAACTTTGCACTCCAGAGCAGGAGACCACAGAAACTCTCATTCTAATCTTTTTCCCTAAATATCACCTTTATGTGCTGTAAAGGTTAATCACTATTTTGTACCACCAGTGTAAAGAAGGATGTGTTTCTCTAATTTGCCTTTTTCTCCCTCCCCTTTAATGTACCATCACCAAAGGATTTCATGTCCCCTTCCTTATGTTTCCTCCTTTGACTGTAATGTATAAAATACGGTGCAAAACCACCATTCTCTGGAGCATTTTCTCAATTTGTTGAGATTTTGCTTCCTGGTAATTGTCGTGAGTTTGGCTCAGATAAACTCATAAAAATTCTCTACAGGTTTGGACGTTTCTTACGTTAACATCATAAAAATTCCCTACAGGTTTGGGCATTTCTTACATCGACAGATGTTAATGTTCTAAAACTGGATTATTATGTTAATTGTGGTATTGTACAACTGTATAAAGTTACTTAATTGATCTAACTGTACATATGATTGGTGAACTTTATAGTGTGCCAATTATATATCAACAACGCCGTTAAAACAAAAGACGGAGACTCCTAGAGAGGTCTTTGGCTAGAGAGAGAGATGGAGAGAGGGAGAATCGATGTCACAGGAAGAGAGAAAACACCTGTGGAAGATAGTTAATGAATTCAACTGCAGTGGAAAAACACCGGGCTCTGGAATTGGACGGCTGGGTCTGAATCTTGGTTCTCGCACTTACCATCTGTATGCACCTGAGAGAAATCACTTAACTGCTGTGAGCCTCTGTGAAGTGGGGTTAATAGTAAATACCAAGGCAGTTGTGAGCATCATAGATAATCTATGTTAAATGTTTAGCCCAGGGCCTGACAACATAGTAAGTACTTGCTAAAGGAAAATTTTGGACCAATTATTTTTACAGAAAATTCAGAGCTTTGTTGTAAATATAGAATTGTGGGATCACTTGGTGTATTGTAGCAGAATTACAAGCCTCTCACTGACCTGATTTAGCATTTTTATTAATGAAGACTTATGGACCAAAAGCCTTGGTTTCCAAAACTGGTTCTACCACTGTCATACCATATGAGCATACCAGGGTTCCTTAAACCTCTCTGGGTTTCTAAGATATGCACCACATCCCAAATGGGGCTGTTGGGATGCTTCAGAATTCAGAGCTCTTGCCAACAATCAATGTGTCCTGTGTAGGTAATAATGGCACAGAGCAGAGACTGGGGATGGGACCCAATGTGAGAGGAATATAATCTGGCCAAGGTCACTATGCCTATGAGCTGGGATATATAAACATCAGCTTAGCAGGAGGCCATGGAAATTTTCACAAACCAAAATTGGCATTTAGAGCTGAACTGGAAAGCTGTGAACACAGGATGTTGCTGAAAATGGTGCCTGGGTAGGGCTGCTACCTGAGGCTTTGGCAGGCTTCCCCCTCTGCCAGTTGATTGCAGAAGGATGTTGGATCATCAGGAAATGGGGATTTGAAATGATCCCACAGGAAAGTGTGAATAACAACAGAAGCAACAAACAAATCCAGCCAGGCCAAGTCAGAGAGGGGGTGTTGGGTTGGGAGACAAGTGAGTTCTCACTTTCTTCAACACTTCAGTAACTTCTAAGGAGGAGCCCAGCTGGCATTCAAAGATGGCTTGGTGATAGATTTTCCCCTCCCCCCCTCCATCAACACCTCTTGGAGGAGCAGAGGGGAAAGTAGCAGTTTAGTGGGACAACTCATTTCTGCCTCAGGATGCTGGCAGTCCTCCATGTAACAATTTGTAGTGGACACTTGCTATATTTTTGGATGCCCAGCACAGGCTCCTACATTTTCCTGGTAAGATCACTTGGACTCTCTGGGTGGGGCAGGGCGGTGGGGGGGGTAGATTTTCTCTCCCACTATGTACAGTCTGGGTGGGGCAGTCAGTGTAGGTACCCTGCCCTCGTCTGGCCTATGAAACTCTCCCTCCTGCACTCTGAGCTGAGCTCAGTGGTAGACAAGAATGCGGAAAATGATGTTGGAAATGATCTGATTCAAGAGGCCTTACTCAACCTTCAATTTGTCGGTGTAAGAAACATCAAGACCTGTAGAGAATTTTTATGAATTTATTTGAGCCAAATGGACAATAATTGCCAGGAAGCAAAGTCTCAAAAGAATTGAGAAAATGCTCCAGAGAATGGCAGTTTTGCACTTTATTTTATGCATTACAATCAGGGGAGGAGGCAGAAAGGTTACATGAAATTCACTGGTGATAGATGAGGGAGGCAGGGGTTGGAGGAATCTCTGGGATTGGATAGAAAGTAAGGCATCTACTTCTTTTACATAGGTGAGTATAGGAAAGTTAACAGTCAACAATGAACAGGATAGCAATAGCAATGAGGGGATTTGTAGTCTTTGCTCTGCTGTTGTGGCTGTGTCCCGAGGGGTCTAGAAAAAGAGTTACCCTGACATTCCAAGGGTACCTTATTGTAAAAGCAAAAAGACAAGGGACAGGCTCAGTTAAGGTAAAGACTGACCTTTAAAAAGTCTCTCTCTATATAAATATAGAGAGAATAATAAATAATTATTATTTGTTAAAAATAAATAATAATTATTTAATAATAAATATTTTATATATAGAGAGAGAGAGATTAACCCGGGAGTTCCAGTCAAGATGGCAGCATAGGTAAACACGGCTTGCCTTCTCACATAGTCACATCAAAATTACAACAAAAATACAGAACAACCATCACCCAGAATCATCAGAAATCAAGTTGAAGTCTGACAACTACAGAATTAAAGAAACCACATCTTTCTGATATGGGACTCAAGAGTTGGAAAATTTTAGTAAATAGTTAATAAGCCTAGGAAGTAATGCATATGTTAAAGCTATTGTTCCAGGAACGGTAGGTATGGCCCGCCACTCCTGGGACAGACAGCCGGCCTCCTGGGGCACAGCTGGAGACATCCGAGCCATTGTGTTCCAGGGAGAGACAGACACCACCCACCTGCCCGGGGACAGCTAACCACCAGAATAAGAATGCTGCAGTTTTTTAATCTAATTTTCCCTGAATTTCAAAACGCCTCACCGCACCTTATTCTCTTTTATAAAAAGGTTGGCTTGGAAGGAAATGTAAGACTGTCCGTGAGGGTATAAACCCACCATCTTCTGAGGTCACCGGCCATCTGAATAGAAAGCACATAAAGATTCAAACCCTGTCTCTGCTTATTGGGTTCCATGTGTGACAGGCAGCATGAATGCCATTTTGTTCCCCAGGTTCATATTCAGACTGGTAGGAGGGATACAGATGTAGAACCAGCTGGTCCCACATCCATGTGTGGTGGATAAAAATTCAGGAGGGACATCTCGGGAGTGATGAATCCCATTCCCAAATCGGGTACCCCAGCCCAGGGTTCCTGTGCCAAGAAGATAAGTCCCCATAACTTCTGGGTACAAAAACCAGGGGGGATTGAATCGGTGGAAGAAACTTCTAGAGTCCCAAGCGGTTCCTCTTAAAGAACCTACATACAGAGTTACTCATTCCCTCTGAGCTCCACCACAAGGGAAGCTGCTTAAAAGGCACCAGTGGCCTACAGGGAGGAACTAAAGTGTCTGACATCAAGGCAAGAGCTAGGGCACAGCTTTCTCCCAGACAGAAAGGTGGGCGGAGGCCGTTGTCTCTTTTCTGAACCCTCCACCTACAGAGCCACAGAACCAGCAAGCGGGAGCCATATCTGGCTATCTATCATATCCATCAACCTGGCTAACTCTGTTTGCCCTGCCCTGGAGAGACTCCATCCCACCCAACTACTGGCACAACCAAACTGTTAGCATGACTTTTCCATGTGAAGCTCATGGAAACTTCACAACTTCCTAAATGCTCTCAGACAGGCAACAGCTGACCTCAGTGAAGCCTAGACCCTCATACCTCTTGTTAAGTGGCCCCAGGCCCAGCATTATCAGCAACCAGCCTAGATTCACAGCTTAGTTTCACCTGGGAATCTCTAAGCCAAGTCAAGTAGCAGCCATCTCCAGATTGCTTTATAGGTCATGCAGGGTTCCCCTGGGAAGAACACAGGTTGGGGCTGACTTTGGCCTGCACCACTCAGGAAACCCCAGAGCCTGTGCACCCAGTGGACAGCCACAGGCCATGTCAGAGCACCACCACCCTGCTACTGCACTGTTGATCCTCCACAGAGGGCAAGAGTTTGGTGTTTAGTGGTCACAGCCATTCCTTGTAGCTGACTGGCCTAGGTAAATCCCTTCCATTGGCCTGCCAACAGCAAACAATGCTCAACTACAAGAGGAGTGTGTACTGAGTCCACATGAATGGTGCACCTTGAATACCCCACTTGGGTGATAGCGGAGGCTATGCCACTGGACCCCAAAGGACATTCCTACATTAGTTCATGCTACCAAGACAGTAAGTCATAGCAGCTCTACCAAATACATAGAAACAAACACAAGCAGTTTGCCAAAATGAGGAGACCAAAAAAACATGGCCCAAATGAAAGAGATCAAAACTCCAGAAAAAGAGCTAAACAAAAATGGAGATAAGCAATCTAGCAGACGCAGAGTTCAAAACACTGGTTATAGAGCCCTGGCTGGTGTAGCTCAGTGGATTGAGTGCGGGCTGGGAACCAAAGGGTCCCAGTTCGATTCCCAGTCAGGGCACATGCCTGGGTTGTGGGCCAGGTCCCCAGTGAGGGCCTTGTGAGGAGCAACCATACATTGGTGTTTCTCTCCCTCTCTGTCTCCCTTCCTTCCCCTCTCTCTAATAATAAATAAATAAATAAATCTTTAAAAGAAACAAAAACAAAAACACTGGTTATAAAGATGCTCAAGGAACTTAGTGAGGACCTCAACAGCTTAAAACAGATCCAGTCAGAAATGAAGAATACACTAATTGAAATAAAGAACAATTTACAGGGAAACAACAGTAGAGTGGATGAAGCGAATAATCAAATCAATGATTTGGAACAGAAGGAAGCAAAAACCAACCAACCAGAACAACAAAAATAAAAAAAGAATAAAAAAAAATGAGTATAGTGAAAGCAACTTCTGGGCCAACTTCAAGTATTCCAACATTCACATCATAGGCGTACCAGAAGGAGAATAGAAAGAGCAAGAAATTGGAACTGTATTTGAAAAAATAATGAAAGAAAATGTCCCATAAATTGGTGAAGGAAATAGACATGCAAGCCCAGGAAGCACAGAGAGTCCCAAACAAGATGCATGCAAAGAGGCCCACTCCAAGACACATCATAATCAAAATGCCAGAGATTAAAGATACAGAGAAAATCCTAAAAGCAGTAAAAGAGAAAAGCAGTAAGTTACCCACAGGCGAGTTCCCATAAGACTGTCAGCTGATTTCTCAAAAGAAACTTTGAAGGCTTGAAGGAATTGGCAAGAAATATTCAAAGTCATGAAAAGCAGAGATCTGTAGCCAAGATTGCTCTACTTGGCAAAGCTATCATTTAGAATTGAAGGGCAGATAAAGAGTTTCCCAGACAAGAAAAAAACTAAAGGAGTTCATCACCACCAAACCATTATAATATGAAATATTAAAGGGACTTACTTAAGAAAAAAGTAGGCAATCAAAGGTATGAACAACAAAACGGCAAAATAAATACCTATGAACAAATGAATCTAAAAAACAAACTAGGCAAAGAAGAAAAACAGAGACAGAATCATAGATACGAAGAGTGGTTTGATTGTTGCCAGATGGGGGAATGGATAAAGAGACGAGGGTATTAAGAAATACAAATAGGTAGTTACAGAACAGTCATGAGGATGTAATGTACAGTATAGGAAATGGAGTAGCCAAAGAACTTATACATACACATGACCCATGGACATGAACAATGGTGGGGTGATTTCCTGAGGGAGTGGGGTATGTTGTGTCGATGAGGGCCAAAGGGGAAAAACTGGGACAATTTAATAGCATAATAAATAAAACATATTAAAAAAAATTGATCTTTGTCAGGGAAGATAATGGCCTATGACCTGACTACCTGGCATGACCTATTTTTAGCTAGAAAGTGTTATTTGAAGACCTTCCTTTGTGGTTACTCTAGGTCTCTGAGTCTGTAAGGCCACATGCAGGCCTCCCCTGAGCTTGTCAGGTTTAGGTATGTGGCCCCCTTTTTGTCCACAGTTTACAACTGCTGCTTGAATCTCAGCTCTGCCCCACATACCATCTCTCATGCCCCAGTTTCTCAACTCTTCTTCTACATTGTAAGCTCCTGATATCACTTGAATAAATTCTTTTTTGACCAAGGTAGCTGTGGTCCATTTCTGTTTCAAAGAACAGACATAGAGCATGGCTGTGGCAGTCCCGCTCAGGCAGTTTTCAGAGGACATGCAATGGAGTAGAATGAACCCAACTTCCATCACCGACTTTCAGAATCTGACTCCTGAACTTTCTCACCGTTTGGCCACAGACAGGCAAGTCCCTAAATCCCTCTGAGCCTCAATCTCTTCTGTAAAATGGAAATACTATTACTTTGCAGAATTATTAGGATTAAGTGTATTTATTCATTTGTTCATTTTCTTGGCACTCTGTAAGGAATCCGAATAGAGAAGTGAACAAGACAGGCACGGTATAGTCTTTGTTTTCATGGAGCATACACTCTAATGGAAAGAGATACACTGAACATACATTTGTAAGTCCGATGATGTTATAATAGTTCAAGACACTATAAGAGTTGTTAATAAAGGGATCCAAGGAATCCAGTGGAGGGCTACATATGGAAGGCCACTAATAAATGTTAATTCTTTTTCTCCTTCTTTATTCTAGCTATTTTCTGCTTCATCATGGTACCTTCGCCACCAAATGGCCTACTTGTATCCATGTACTTATAGGAGAATTAGGACATTTCAGAGAAGTCTTGATTTGATTCAGTGACTGAACATCTACCTGTTATGTTTGACGCAGAAGTTGGAAGCCTCTCATCCCAACACACGGGCCAGTTTGGTGGGGGGAAAGGCTTTACTCCAGGCAGAAAGGGAGGCGAATAGTAAAAGTACGGGGAGGAGAATAGGAAGACACTAACGCCTTTAAAATCTATTGCTTCTCAGGCTAACAAGGGCTGGTAGGAGTCAGAAGGGAGGCAGCTTGCCTAAAGCTGATATTGACAAGACACGAGCAAACAGCTTCCCTGATCCGTTAGGTACCTTTCTTCATCACAAATCTCAAAAATGATTCACAGAACATTAGCACCAGAAAAGACCTTAGAGAACATTTAGGAAGCTCCTTTATTTACAGATGAGGAAGCCAGAGTACACTGGAATTAAGTCTCTTCACTGTACACTGTGTGTGTAACTTTGTGGTACCTTTAGACTTCTGCTAGGTGGTGAGAGAGCCATGTGAACAAATCCTGGTGAATGTCCACCTTGAGAAGTACTCTAGGTTAATGTCCCAGTGGAGAAGAACCAGGTGAGTAGGGCTCTGTGCTGGGTATTGGGGAGGGGCAAGGATAGTAAGTCCTTTAGAGTTCTCCTGACATAGCTGGGGCGCTGACACACACACAATACCATCCAATCATACAAAACAGCAACACGTGTGAACTGCCTATTGGTCACGGTCACATAAGTGCTGGTGCCACTTTCCTCTCAACATCTCTGAGATCCATCTCATCATTTCTGCCCACTTTTCTCCCAAGTCTCCTACTAGAGGTGCCTTCTCAGA
Organism: Micronycteris hirsuta; assembly: GCA_004026765.1. Lineage (NCBI taxonomy): Eukaryota > Metazoa > Chordata > Mammalia > Chiroptera > Phyllostomidae > Micronycteris > Micronycteris hirsuta. The sequence continues at coordinate 36,915 of PVJI01007067.1, forward strand.
TGCCTGTATCTACTTACTAGTGAAAATAATGTCTTTCAATTACAAAGGCTTGAAATATTGAACTAGTTTTCATTCCCATCTTTCCCTCATCTCTACATCTAGTCACAAGATTCTATTGATTTGACCCTTAAATTTTACCTCAACCTGTCCAAAGACACCAGGGTGATATTCCCAATATACGGATCTTACATCATTCAACTGCTCAAAACCCTTCAGAATGCTGTGGAAGAATTTGTAGAATGAGACTTCCTAGCTTAACATCTGTGGTCCCTTTTGATCTAGTCTCAGCTCCCACTTCCTCCTTCTAGTCCTGCCGCTCTTCTATAGGAATGTATCAACCATGTCTTTTATTTTTTGTATTTTGATTCTTTGATATCCAGGGCCTTGCTCATCCTGGCAGGACTACCCAGGGTAGCCAATTCCTAGAGACAGTAAACAACTAGCCCTTGAATGTTCCTCTCAAAGGCAAACCAACCAATCCAGAGCCCACACCCCAACCACCTCCTCCATGGGGCTCTCACACACAAGGCCACTCTCCCCCTGCTGGGAACTCCCCAGAGCCAGGTACCAGACAATTAGGGACAACCCTTATATGCCCCTGAGCTCACTGAAATTATTCAAACGAGTCCACCCTAAACCTGCTTACCCCGTCTTGCCTATTCTGTCCCATGGAAACCACAATGAAGACTCCTGCCCACGTTCTCCCCTGCTCCTTCTGCTTCCTGACCAACTCTGATGCTTCGCTGTGCAGCCCCCTGTGGCATGATGTGCCCCATTCTCCTGGGATCTGTGAGTATAACTATCTTTTCAGTGGCAGTCCTTTCCTAATCTGTTGACCTTGCCACACCTAAATCATAATAAAACCTATCCTTTAAAACAAGGAACCTCATGCTCCAGAGGAGATCTCTGCTTCCCAAACAGGCCCTGATTTTGGGCACCCAGGTCTTTGCTTGTACTATTCCTCATTCTCAGAATGAACTTCCTGTGCCATTTCTACATCTTAAATTGTATCCACCCTTCAGTGTACTCTTATCAGCGTTGACTTGAATCACTGGTGACTTCAAGATGAGTGTGCAAGGTTCGGAGTGGTTTGTGACTGGTGCTGTATCACACAGCAAGAGGAAAGCAGTTTCAGGCCTCAAAGCCCAGTAGGCTTTCTCTGTGCCGTTTTTCATACTTGCACTGGCTCAGGTCCTTTGAGTATGTGCAAGGAATCTGACCCTAGCCAATTTAAGCACACAAAAAAAGATTTTTTGAAAGTATGCTGGGGCAACTCATGTAAGTAGAAGAACTGAAAGAGCAGACGCCAGGTGAAGTGGGAACAAAGGCAACTCCAGCGATATGTCTTTGAATCTTCCCTCAGCTCACGGAGTCAACTCAAGCCCACTCCCTTAAAGTTGCAAATGCCTGGAAGTGAAAATTTGACGGCCCTGCCTGGTCAGGTGTAAGCCCTGGATCAATCAGCTGTGGTGGAATATGTGTGGGAGGAGGCAGGATGGCAGGACACTGATGTGATCCCTGGGGGGACCCCTCCTGTGTATTAGAGAGTTTCCCAAAGGAAAAATAAACTGTTGGGACATGGGCATGCATCACTACTTGAGTCTCCTACAGCCATTTAATATTTTCAATACTAAGTTCCCCGAATACAATTGGGTAAAGGAAGGGTCGGGTGAAAACAGCTCCAAAAACAGCAACTTGAACATTTTAACAAGGAGTCATTGAATGCTTAGTCCATGCAAAGTACTATGCTAGATGCTGGGTGGGGAAAGGGATGAGATTGGAATGTGAAAATCATTAAGACCTGGCTCAGGATGAGAGAGGCATATAAATCATGACGATGCAAGGCAGGATAAAGGAAGTGATGCTCCAAGAGGGACGGAGTGCTCTGAGGTTTCTCAGTATAAAGAGATTCCCTAAAATTTATATCCAGAAGGAAACCAAAAAACTCAAGCCCAGATTTTCCTTCCTACTGGCACTTCATCATCTGTTGGAGAAGCTATACATGACTGCACGTGAAGAGGAACACAGTGTTCTTATTTCCACCTAGTGCAGCCCAGCTGCCAAATCAAACATCTGCACCCTTATAAATGTGCATTTAGGGGAAGCATCAGGTTTGGCGGCTCATGTGCTACTGCCAAGCCCCCATTTAGGTGGACTGTATAAACCTGGTATCACGGAAGGAAAAAGGGAATTACCGGAACAGACCTGCCTATACTCTGGTGAAGATTTCAGATGTTTGTTCCAACAGGGAGGCACTTCTGTAAATCTGAACCCAGACACGGGAAAAGCCCTCTAGAACTCTTAGCAAGAGGGTAAGGACATAGCTGTACAAGGAGAGTTTGCGGCAACATTTTCCTTACTCAAGAGCTGCAGGCCCAAGGCCGTGGTGTCCAAACATATCTGGCTCCATCTCACATTGTGGTGGTGAGAGAGTGAGAAGAGTTTAAACATCTTGGTCCCAATGGGATTACCAAAAATTCCTGCTTTACCGAGAGCACCAAGTGCATTGCACCTCATGACCCCTCCAGGTCAGGGAAGATGAACTGAGGATCTGATATGGGGGTGGGGACTGCAAAGGCTTCTTCACATACTACTAGTCATTTTGGCCTGTTTTTTACTGGGTGGTTACTGGAGGGGGCGGGGGCAAAGAGGATTCAGAGGAAGGGAAGAAAGCAGGGAGCAGGGAGATCAAGGAAGGAGGAGAGTGCATATATTGGGGAGCATGAGGGAAAAGAAAGACTGGAATTGCTTAGCACAGTTTGCACTATTGAAATGGGAGAGACTAAGCAAAATGAAATCAGTCTCACCTTCAGCAATAGAGAGCGAGGAAGTGATCAGTTAAGGGAGAAAAAATGAACCACTCAATATTTCTGTGGACCCACTGTGTGTCAGGCATTGCTATATTTTCTTTGACTTGGGAACTTAGGAACAGAGAAGGCTCCAGTATTTGCACTTGGAGACCCACAAAGATAAGGCAGACATCTCCTCCACGTAATACCCATGTAGGCTTCACGTCTAGAATGTAGCTTTCTTTAAGCCAAATATTCAGCTTCCGCCCTTGGGTCCGAGAGTTTAAAACGCTCTTGTTTGGAGGTTGAGAGTTCATACTCACGCACAGATGAGACGCCCTCAACCTTCAGGCCATAGTCAGTTTTAGGGGAGTCGGGATGGGCAGGTGTGCACTTAAGTTAGTCTTCACAGTCATGACAAGGAAGAGCAGGGCCTTAGATTTAGACTCTGACATTTATTCCAGGTGCAATTGTATTAGGCTGAACTATGTGAGATAATTGGTTTTCTTGGCCAAATATAACTGAATGCTGACGATTTCATGTGGCTTAACTTGATGCTAATATACATTATAAATTTTATACATTAAAGATGTTAATTCATTCGATACATATTTTTAAATAATCATTTTTGTAAACCTTTGGTATCTTGCCATTGTTTTTAAAATAACATATTGGTATCTTTAGAAAAATGGAAGTAGCCTAGGCCCTTCCTGACTCTGGCTAAAGTCGGGTTCTGCCTTGTTCTCAGGACCCTCCCAGAGGAGGCCTCTAATACGTGTATATGAGCACCATGTGCTGCCCAAGACCCAGAGCACAGCTTTAGAAGTGCTTCTCATGTTCAAGTGTGTATTTTTCTTTTTCTGAATGTGGCACCTCAGCCTCGTTTCTCATGGCTAACTGTCTAAATCCACATGATCCTCCTATTGCATGTATTATATCATCATATCTGTTCAGTCACCACAGGACAGCTCACAAATATCTTCTCTGTCTCCTGAAATCTTCTGTGGCCTCCCAAACTCTTGCTCTGCAAGCTCTGTTTAATTGCTCACAAAGTTTGATGTTAATTCTAAACTCATTCAAGAATTCAGGCCAACGTAAAACCTATTGATTTAGTGAGGCTGTTATCGAAAGTTCACCTTGCTAACTCTGAGTATACAGATGTTGTTGTAGGGGGAAAAAAGAAGGTGAGTATAAGTTCCTGCTACCATTCCTCCTTTGCTTCGTTGAGCTCCTCAAAAAATGATAAAAGAAACTTCATTTGCTTCATGTAGTCATGCTATGAGTATGTGTATATTATTATGGGTGCTCACTTTTTACAAATATTTGAGGACTGATTATGTACCAGACACTGAAGATACAACAGTTTATAAAATAGACGTGATTCTTCTCATGAAGTTTATGATCTAGGAGGTGATATAGTTAAGAGAGACTGATAATGTTAGAATGGGTAGCTAAATATTAATAAAGGGAGCAAAGGAAATCAGACATTATTAAGCATAATAAATTAGGGAGCAGAGGCCTGCTTTCTTCACCAGGAAATGACAGCTTCACACACTCCCCAGGGAACCATAGTCCCTTCCCTGCAGATCACTGGGGGATGGGATGGAACAATAAAGGGAGCCAAGAGGGGGACCACAGAGGCTTGTCAGTCTAGCTTGGGGGAAAGGATTGGATTGGATAAGAGACACAATGCCGGAAGATCTGGGGAATGGATTGGTTAGGGGGTGGACTCATCAGAAGCCTGCAAAAGCTTGGGAAGTTGATTGGTTATTTTGAAAAAGTGCCTGGTCCTTCCCAAGCCTGAGATAATATAACCCAGCCAACATAGAGCTCTCTCTCTAACATGTGCTTGCCCTGTTCATTCACATGTTCTCTTCCCTTAGCCACTGTGTGGCGCTAGCAGCCGTACAGACTCCAAACTCAGGCTCCAAGCGGCAGCCTGTCTATACAGCGGCATAGCCACCAAGTGTACCTGGGAGAGGTTAGGCTAGCCAGATGGTGAGAAAGGCTGGAGTGGGGACCAAGCTTTAATATGGCACAAAATCTTTGGATACTGGCTTTTGTTTTGGCCTTGATGAAGACAAGGATAGACTTCTTCCATGGAGAGATGAACGTAAATGAGACATTGGACACTCAGAGGCAGCCTTCTAATCTTACCATGCCACAACCTCCCCCATGCAAAGGTCTCTGGGAATGCTTTCCTTGAGATTCTGTGAAAGAACCAAATTTCCACGGGCAGCAATAATATATGCTGTGCCACATAGGAAGCTACAGAGTGCTGTGAGAACAGTCATTCCTTGCCATAAAGTTTTGGATGTCTACTTGTTCCTAGCACTGTTCTAGACTCTAGAGGGAGAGAAGATAAATAAATAAACTGGGAAGCTTGTTGGAGGAGGCAACATCTGAGCAGGGCACTGAATGACGAGCCGGGTCTGGGGATCAGGGAGGAAGGGTGTGGTGCACTGAACTCAAAGAGGTCACAGAAATTTCCTGAAGGCAGTGATGTCTAAACTGAGCCCTGAAGGAGGAACAGGAGTAATCCAGATGACACAGGCTGGGGTTTGGTGAAGAAGTGTTCTAGGCAACAGAAGCAGGATATGCAAAAGCTCAGGGGAGAAGGATCAGAACATACCGTATTTCACCGTGTATGCTATGCTCCCATGTATAATGTGCACCCATATTTCTGGCCAAAACTTTCAGGGAAAAAACTTTCATTTTAATTTTTTAATTTAATTAATTATTTATTTATATTTAGAAACGAAACCGATGATCATATTCCAGGGTATTATCTTGCATACAGATATCATGATTGCCTTCTAGAGTTATACTTTTAATGCATAATCATAAATAAAAGAATTAAAAACATTTATATAGGTATGGAATTAGTACTACCCATGTATAACCCACATCCTTATTTTTCCCTCGAAAATTTGAGGGTAAAGTGCGCATTATACATGGCAAAATGTAGTGGAAGTTTGTGGCTGGAAAAGATGAGGATGTGGTAGATGATCACTAGCTCCCCTTTTGTCCGGTAAAATTGTTTTAATTGTATAATGGCTTGTATTTTTGTGTACCTTCTTTTCTGTTTTTGTAGCCTGACTGATACCCCAGTCCGAACGTGTGTAGACAGCTGACAGAACATGCCAAAGGAGCTCCTGCCATCTGGTGGACAGAAAGAACATCATAATGAGTAGAAAATGAGCTTGACTAGTGTCAGAATCACATCCCAGATTATGGAAATTTTCCATTTGGCGTTTTAAAAGCCTTAATGTGCTATATATTAAAAAAGCGGTTAAGGAAGAAACATGTAAGACTACTCTTGGGCCATGCTCCCCTGTAGATGGTAGATGAAGGGAAACTAGGGGAAGAAAGGAAGAATAATAATTACGTACCGCGTCAACATCATACTTAGGGAGCATGCTCTCGCTTATTCCTCCAAACGATGAGGAGGGCATGCAAACCCCACTTCACAGCTGAGGAAACCAAGGCTCACAGTACAGGAAAGAGCCGGACTTAGCTGAGTTCTTTATGTTACGCTGCCTGTAGTCAGGGTTTATTTTTCATCAACAAACAGTGAGTAAGGGGCATTTCCCAGTTGTTCCATCTATACTTTTAAGTATGAGAACCTCAATGAAAATGCTCAAAGCCCCATGTGGTGTTCAAAGACATTGGAAGACTCTCCACTTTACTCAGCAGAGACAGCCTCAAATGCCACATGTTACAACAGACCTATTTTCAAAGTTAAAAAACTGGAACGCATTCCTAACAATTTCACACTACTTCTGGTTGACAGACATTCTTAGAAATGCAATTTGGGTGCAGAAATGTTGGAATTCCAGAACACATCAATGAGGACTGACATTTTTGGAACTGAAGCTGTCTCCAAAAAATCCAAGATGGATAGGGTCCTGCATGTATGAAGATGAATCGCATTAGCAAAGCATACTTGTGTGTATATAATGCTTTCCCATAGTACTTTATACATACTTATAAGCCCTTGAGACAAATCAATTTGATTTTTATGATGCTACCACACGGTAGGAGCTAAAAACATGACTGTAATAATTATGAAATTTTTGCTCACCTGCCTTTTATACAAGAATGAGAAACCTTATTAGACAGGAAATCCACCAGCTGTTCTGCCTCTGCTGAGGTCAAAGCAACCCATGGGCAAGGAGCACCAGCAAACTCCAGCGGAGAGCAATTAGAACCGATATGGCTGGGATGGGGCCGGGGAGCTGGGAAATCTTAAAACAGACCACGGAGGGAAAGCAGCATAATCCTGAGATGTTTAAGAGTAAAGGGGGCTGTCCTTCGGCTGGGGTCACCCTGGGGAGGTTTCGAAATCCCCTCTGGTGTCAGGTGCCTAGTCAACCCAAGTTTTAACTGAGTGCTTGAGTCTCTAATGTGGTGATAAGAGATGTGTGTGTGTGTTGGGGGTGGCGGTTGGGGTACGCATGAGAGCCTCAATCTTCCAGAAGTTTATAATTTGGATGTAGGGAATCAAGAAATGATCATCTGGATTGGAGTGATCAGGGATACACAGAGAGGAGGGAAAGGAATTGTAGATAACAGCAATTAAAAGTCCAGATAAAGACCCAGTTAGGGCGATTCTGAATCTAAAGCCTGGCATCAAAATCTCACTTTCATTTACATTATATGTTTGTTGGGGGGAAGGAGGGAGAGGGGAGAAGACAGTCACTGGGAGACGATGCAAAAAGGTATCAGTCATTTTCTTATCTTTTGGTGTCAATCTCTATCAAATACATTGTACCAAACTTAGGGAAATGGACACCCTTATTACCAGGATTTTGCCTTAATATCTTGCCAAGAAACTAAATTAATTAAATGTATCTTAAATGAATTCATTCAACAAATATTCTTTGAATATCCAGACATTAGTCTAGTCACACACTACAGGGACAGACAGGGAAGGAGCTTCCTCAGAACACACACAGCAGAGGTTTAAGACGCTGGTGTTGATTTGCACACATAAAAGTGATAACGAGTTTCTTTTTTTATGAGGACACGTTTGATGTGGGCATTTATCTATGAAGTTTTAAAACAAGAAATAAAAATGACATAAAGGACACGCACAGAATACCAGGCATTCATATCACAAACTTTGGCGAAAGTGTAAAGGAGCATTGCTAATACTTGTCTAAGGATTACTCATATACATACAGATACGGTGGGACTGGTTTGGTTTCTAATCAGAATATTTGAGTGCAGGAAGATCAGCAACACGCCAGAAGAATAAACTTCTACTGGGTAAAAAGCATTAAGATGAGTGTCCAGAGAGATGCGGCGGTGGCTGGACTCCTCAGCCCGCTGCTCCTTTTGTTTGTGGACAGACCTAACGCAACAACGTGCGGCTGCAGAGCTGTGCATCTGTTTCTGATTTACTGTCTTGGTCTTGTCCTACTTGGAGACATTTCTAGATCATATGCTACAATCTTCAGAGAAGTTACAGAAGGAATGTATACAAAAGGTGAACATACTATTAAATATATACATATAAAAACACACCAACAAATGTAAGAATGTATATAAGGAACATGCAAACATTACTAGAAATTACTAGATGGCTTTCATTTTTTGATTTGTGCTACTTACCCCCGCCCCCCGCCCCCCCCCGCCCCCCACAGTGTTATCATCGTTGATTTCAGGACGTCAGAAACCCAACCCTGATTCATCCCTGGTTCCCAACTAGAGTGAGTGATCTTGGCCTCCTCTAAATCTAACTCATCTGGAATAATCTAACTCTTTCTAGATAAATCTATCTAGAAGCTATTTATTTCTTCTCTATTTGCCTTCATAAGATAGCATGAAATTGTCTTGTGCTAAACTTACTCTCCTAAAAGAATTACTTCAGTAGGATCCAGGGTGGAATCTGCTTAAGGCTTGGACAGCATGATGTGTTAAATTTAAAAGCACATTTTATGCATGGGGCAATCGAAATTCTAAACCATTGACATCTGTTTTCTAGTCATCTTTCTTGCCTTGTAAAAGCTATGCACACACTTGGCAAGTAAGTTTTTGCTTATCCTTTTGAATTCTTTTCCATATATTATTTTGTTACATTTTTAAAACATTCAAAAGAGATATCAAGTACACTGTATTCTTTCAGTTCACTTTCTTCTATTCAGAAAATAATTAGCAGGTCAAACTGAGCTCAAACGATTTTGCAATTGCTTTTCTGAACTTTATAATTTTCTCACCCAACTTGTAACTGCTTTCCTAAAATCATGTCTTTTCACTTTAGATATCTAAAATGTCATTATTTACTAAACATTTCCCTTAGTACTGACCTCTGTGGTTACTCTGTTGAAAATTTTTGCTGTAGTTTTACACAGTGTTAACTACTTCTGATTACTTATCTAGCACATGGGTGATAATACCCACCTTTCAAGAAAGGCAGACAGTTCAAACACAATTAGACAAAATTAGGATGGAGCCACATCAGTTCTAAGAACATGAAAAAATCTGAGCACAGTTGACATTTCTGCCCGGTGTTCTTTAGCACGCACAAATGTAGGCGGAAACAATACATCTGCAGACACTGGCAGACAGCAGGACCCGCCAAATTTGGCCACAGTTTAAGATAAATAACTTTTCGGTGACGCGTGAGGCTGAAATTACATAAACAGCAGAAATTACTAAGATCTCAGCCTACGAGTTTTGTGGTTTCGAGATTTTATGCAATCAATATTCCAACATCTGTGACAGCGTTCTGCTCCCAAGACTCAGATGCCAGAAACATAAGTGATTAACATCACTTGATGACTTTCGTTCAGCTTTTGAAATAAACGAAGTTTAATTTCTTTAGAATAACCATTCTTGAGGCACATTTTTATTCAGGTCATTAAGACAACCACAATCATCTCCTTAAAAAGAAACATTTCATTAAAAATGCAAGACGGGGAGCTGGAATTACCAAGGGGACCACTATGTAAAGTATACTGGCCTAACCACCAAGCTGTACACCCAAAACCAAGACATAATAATAATAAACAAATAAGTAGGGAAAAAAATGCTAGAGAGCTGCAGCCCATTTCAAAAAACAATAGATTTAGCTTGTTATATCAATAGTTTTAAATGTCCAAGTTTTATTAAATGAAAACACCCTTAACAGTGTTATCTCAAGAATTTGAAAACTAAGAATTTTAAAAAGGTGAAAATGAAAAATAGCTGAATATTCTGGTAACTTCCATAATAATATAACTACTTATCTTCTTAATCTTTTCCTAAAAAATGGCTATTTTGCCTAATTAAAATCTTTTAGGGAGATCTCTACCATTATAAAATGGTGTTCAGAAGGCCAAAAAAAACCCCAAAGAACATACATATGGAAACTCCTGGCTCAGTTTTATCTAAGTAGCACCCCAAAGTGAAGCAACCTTCTCTAATGGGACTGACACCCCCCAAGAGCGAGCCTGTCACACCGTGTTTCTTTTAAAGCGCGAGCTGCCTTTAGCTCCCCTGCACAAGAGCCAAGTTCTATTCTGAAAGTGACATTAAAGGAAAGTTCAAACAGCCCTGAAGATTAAACTTTCTTAGAGAATGTCTCCTTCCCTGCACTTCTGGTAATTAAATTTTTCTTCCTGTTAACTTTCTGAGAAACATGCGAACTTGATTTGAGTCACAATAAGCATTGTTTTTATAGCTAAGACTTCATTTTAGTCACTGAGATGGTTCATTCCTTTACTATTTGTAACAAATATCCTACAAATGAAGTCAATGAGCACCTTTTCTATATAAAAAAATTTAGTTCTATCTTTCATATATTGCTTGAGCCAGAATTTTTTTTTTTAATTTACTACCTACTATTTGCTGAAGAGAGAGCATTTATCAATCTCAGGAGGAAAATATTATTTCACTTCCGATCAAGATGGCATCTTAAGTAAACATGACTCACCTCCTCACACAATCACATCAAAGTCACAACTAAACTATAGAACAACCATCACCCAGAACTGTCAGAAATCAAGTTGAATGGAAGTCTGACAACTACAGAGTTAAAGAAACCACATCTACCAAGACTGGTAGGAGAGGCACAGAGGTGGAATGGGCTGGTCCCTCACCCACGTGTGGTGGATAAAAATTTAAGAGGGATATCTCAGGAATGAAGAGTCCCAGTCCCACACTAGGCAACCCCTAGCCCAGGGTTCCTATGCCAAGAAGATAAGGCCCTATAACCTCTGGGTGCAAAAACCAGTGGGGATTGAACTTCTGGAGTCCCAAGCAATTCCTCTTAAAGAACCCACACATGGACTCCACCACAAGGGAAGCTGCTTGAAAGGCACCAGTGCCCTACAAGGAGGAATTAAAATGTCTAGCACCAAGACAAGAGCTGGGGGACACCTTTCTTCCACACGGAAAGGTGGGCAGAGGCCATTGCCCCTTTTCTGAGACCTCCTGCAACAGAGCCACAGAGCCAGAGCTGGCAGGCCAGTGCTATATGTGAGGCTCCATCACCCTGGCTAACACTGTTTGCCTTGCCCTGGAGATCCTCTGAGACTCTGTCCCACCCAATTCAGGGGTCCATCCACACTGTTAACCATGGTTTTTCCATATGAATGCCTGATCTTGGCTCATGCTTCACAACTTCCTAAATCCTATCAAACAAGCAACAGTGGCCTCAGTGATTCCCCACCCCCCTTACTCTTGCTACATGGTTGCAGGCCTGGCACCAATGGCAGTCAGCATAGATTCACAGCCTGGCTTCACCTGGGAATCTATCTCCAAGCCAAATAGCAGTCATCTCGATTGCTTTATAGCCCAGGCAGTGGCCTCAGCCGGAACACAGGTGGGGGCTGACCTTGGCTTGCACTACCCAGGAAACCCCAGAGCCTGTGCGCCCAGTGGACAGCTATAGACTACACCTGAGCACCACCACCCTGGCCCTGCACAGCTGACACCAAGTGGAGGGTAGAGGTTGGTGGCCAGGTGTCACAGCCAGTCCTTACAGCTGACTGGCCAGGGTAAATCCCTCCCATTGACCTGCAAAACGCAATCAAGGCTCAACTACAAGAGGGTGTACTCAGCCCACATGAAGGGTGAACCTTGACTACCCAGCTTGGGTGACAGGGGAGGCTGTGCCACTAGACCCTACAGGACACTTACTACATTAGGCCACGCTACCAAGACATGGTGTCATAGTAGCTCTACCTAATATATACAAACACAGGGAAGATGCCAAAATGAGAACAAAAAAACATGGCCCAAATAAGAGATCAAAACTCCAGAAAAAGGACTAAACAAAATGGAGATAAGCAATCTAGCAGATGCAGCGTTCAAAACATTCGTTATAAGGATGCTCAAGGAACTTAGTGAGGACCTCAACATCATAAAAAATATCCAATAAAAACAAAGAATACAGTAATTGAAATAAAGAACAATTTACAGGGATACAACAGCAGAGTGGATGAAGCTGAGAATCAAATCAATGATTTGGAACAAAATGAAGTAAAAAGCAACCAATCAGAACAAGAAAAAAGAATAAAAAAAACAAGGATAGTGAAGGCAGCTTCTGGGACAACTTCAAGTGTTCCAACATTCACATCATAGGGGAGCCAGAAGAAGAGAAAGAGCAATAAATTGGAAATCTATTTTTAAAAAAATTAAAGAAAACTTCCCTAATTTGGTGAAGGAAATAAGACATGCAAGTCCAGGAAGCAGAGAGTCCCAAACAAGATGCATGCAAAGAGGACCACTCTAAGACACACAAATCATCAAACATTAAAGGAGAGACTCTTAAGAGCGTCAAGAGAAAAGCAGTTAGTTATCTACAGGGGAGTTCCCTTAAAACTGTCAGCTGATTTCTCAAAAGAAACTTTGCAGGCTAGAAGGGATTGGTGAGAAATATTCTAAGTCATGAAAAGCAGGGACCTATTGACAAGATGGCTCTATCCAGCAAAGCTATCATTTAGAATGGAAGGACAGATAAAGAGCTTCCCAGACAAGAAAAAAATTAAGGGGTTCATCATCAACAAACCATTATTATTTTTTTTTAAGTTCTGAGATTTTTTTTAAAAAAGATTTTATTTACTTATTTTTCAAGAGCAGGAAGGGAGAAAAAGTGGGAAATATCAATGTGTGGTTGCCTCTCATGCACCCCCTACTGGGGACCTGGCCTGCAACCCAGGCATGTGCCCTGACTGGGAATTGAACTGGTGACCCTTTGGTTTGCAGGCCGGTGCTCAATCCACTGACTCACACCAGCCAGGTCCAACAACCATTATTACATGAAATGTTAAAGGGACTTATTTAAGAAAAAGATGAAAACTACAAACAATAAAATGGCAATAAATACATATTTATCAACAGTTGAATCTAAAAAACAAAGCAAACAAGAACAGACACAGAATCATGGATACGGAGAGCATTTTGATGGTTGCCAGATGGGAGAGGGTGTAAGGGGAATGGGTGAAGAGGTGAGGGGATTAAGAAGTACAAATAGGTAGTTAAAAAATAGCCATGGGACCATAAAGTACAGCATAAGAAATGGAGTAGCCAAAGAAGTTATACCATGTCCAAGAACTTATACATGAATGAACAATGGTGGGGGGATTGCCAGCGTGAGAGGGTGCTGGGTGGAGGGGGCAAATCAGGACAACTGTAAATAGCATAATCAATAAACTATAATTTCAAAAAGAAAAAGAGAAGGAAAATACCCCCAGTAGTCAATACTTGTTAAAAAAAAGTTATATTTCAAATGAATAGCCTGATATAAAATATATAAAAGGATAACTTTATTAAACATACAAATTCAAAAATTTTTTTGTTTTTTTTGTTTACAGCATAACACAGAGCAAGTCAATGGTTAACGGTTTACATATATGTATATACCATAGTTACCAAATGGAGTACGTAGCCACACTAACTTCAACATTCAAAATAAAATGAATGTTTTATGTCCCTAAACTGGTTTTATGCCCTATGACTTCTAATAATGGGAAACTTCCCAACAAATCCACATCCCCAGACTTATTTCCTATAGAAATTTGGATAAGCTATCACTGATATATCATTTTGGAATGTAGTAATACATAAACCTCTATCTTTGGTCTTTTTCTCCTTTGCCTACTTCATTATCTCTCTTTCCACCCCAGTCAAGACTCCAGTAATCAACCTTTTCTGAGCAACTTAGTCAAAACAGAGATCTGGATGGCTCTAGGCAGAGGAAAAATCTCCAGTAATATTTTCAATTCTGTCTTTACTTTTCCTTTTAGCAGCTATCTAACTATACCTATGATGGTGTCCAAAAGGGGGAAAAAAGCATACACAGTGAGAGAAAGAGAATTTGGACTATCGATCTTCACCTTGATCCTACAACTTCCGATTATCAACCAATGTATGCGTTATTTTAAGTTTCCAACTGTAAATTTATACAATATTTAACAAAGCACCCAGAAACTTTGTGAAAAGCACCATATAATTTCCAAGGAGAATGTGTAAGCTGGAGGTAGAGAAGGCAAAAAAAAACAAAAAACAAAAAACAAAACCCAAACCAAACAACAACAAAAAAACACCGAGAAACCATTTTTAAAAAATAACAATTCACAAAATAAGTGCTTTCACAAAATACTTTTTAAAATGGATAAATTTAATTCAAGTGATATCCCCCTCCTAAACATTCTCTCATTGTTTTAGTGTTCAGAACAGGTATAATATATGCCCCTAAAAGAGGAAATTATCTTAACCTACAGAATAGTTACAGTACCAGTACCAGGTTGAGTTTTCCAAAAGCACACACAGCTCACTGTATGAAGAAACCAATAAGGCAAGTCTTTTGGCTCATTTAACCCCTAACACATCCATTAATTTTCAGACTTGCACCTTGAAACCCGACAGTAATTAGGGAAACTAAAGTGCTGATTCTCCTTGGGTAGATCTAACTCAAAGATCGTGTTATTAGTCCGAAGAACTATCCCAGGCACTACAAGTAACCTTAATCCATATTTTATAATCTGCCAAGCGAGTGAATACTAAAATTTTAAAATAAATAAGCCATCTTGCCTTGCTCTCTAATGAAGAACCTAGGCTATACAAAGAACTCTTTCACTCCACGTCACAATACACAATAGCAAACATTAAATGAAGAACACTAATCACAAACTCATATCTTTAAAAAAAGGATGCAACAAAGCTGCTTCTGCTGTTATTCTTGAAGCTGGATTTAGATCCAGAAGTTTATCAAGCAGGTCATAAGCTTCATCAGGGACCTTGTCCCAGCCTTCTAAACTGGTAGTGTTCGCATCCAAACGACCCCCACAGCCATTTCTGTGCGCTTCACACAATGAATTTCCTGAGTGCTGTGCTGGAGGTGTTTGTCTGAGGTGAGAAGCTTGACGGTCAGTCCTCTCTGAAACGGCTGGGTCACGAACAGATCCCTGTGCATCACTTGTTAGTTTGGGAGCATCAGTCTCTACACCTCTGAGCTTCTCACAGAGTTTTCTCAAGTCTTGTGCTGGGACTTCTTTGCTACACAATATTGATTTGCCTAAAAGAGAAAAATTACACACATCATATTATTTGAATAAACCAAAAGTCTCTCTCCATTGCTTTGTGGATATATTTATACTGAGTATGAAAGAGAACACCACATGCTTTGTTAAGTTGTGCTTTGTGAAGGTCAAATCATGAAGTGATAGACAGTAAGACAAAGGAGTGAGTCCAAATAAGGACTCACTTGACTCTGCCAACGTCTCCAGCTTCATCATATCCTTCTGCAGTCTGAATCAGCTACAGCCTCTATATGAACTGGACTACATGGTTCCTGACCTGGCCAGGACGCCCTGCTCTCCCACATGTGCCCAGGATACTCCACTCAGCTCGAGAATGACCTCTGTGAGGCCTGACCCTCTCAGAGAGTTGATCATTCTCAACTTCTCCCGCATCCTGTGATGATGTCTACTACTTTTGCTATCCTGTGTTGTAACTGATAAAATGTTTGCCTGCCTTGCTTAGTAGACTGTGGGCTCTTTGAAGACAGGGACTATCGTATTTATCTTTGACTCCCCATAACCTAGACAAGTCTGGCACACATTAGGTTCTCAATTAATGACTGCTGGACTGGACAAAGAGGCATTGTTCAGCCTCTCACGTCACTGTTTGAACACCACACCCTTACAGGTGCTGTCTTTGACCGACCTATCCAAAATAGCTGTGCCCTCTTCGTTCCATTTCTCCTTTTATCTTTCTCAATACTACTGATGTATATGATAGTTATCTTTGTTTATTTTGTCTTTCTTTCTAGAATTTAAGGTACCATGAGAACAGAGACTCAGCAATAATATCTGGTACACACAAAGTCCCAATAAATATTTCTGAATAAATGAATACACAAATAAGATCTTAGATTTTAAAATTATAAATGTCTTTGAAACAATTTCCCAATAGGATTCTTATTAAGCAAAAATAGGTTAAGCATGCAATTAGGCAGTTATATATTTGCCTTATATTTCCTCAGAAATGTGGCTCTAAATGAGTAGCACAGCATATAGGTTTCTTCCGGGGTATTTGTTAACAATGTTGACTGTTAAAGCAATTAATTGATCTAGCTCTGGATAATACAAAGTCACTTGTACACATTCGGGCCTAACTGCTGGATTGGTGGACTGAAGTAGGAGAGAAAAGGAGAGGCACGGCAGGCAGGAACGAGACAAAAGAAACAAGTTACCAAAAACTAAGTTGGTTGAGGATACATACCAATCTTCTTTTACTTTTAAATCTATTTTATCACTTCTATTCTCTCTAGAAAATTATAGCTAGAGGAGAACAGTCATATAGTTTTATTCCTTAATTTATAGGCTACTCTGAAGTAATGAAGTAATTAACACTATATGCTACAGCATCTCCCCAAGTTACACAATATGCCTGTTATTTTTTTATATATCCAAAGAACTCGTTATTCAAGAAAAATAATTTAAACTGAAACATTCAATCAAAAAATATTTTGCTTTTTGAAAAATGTTTTAATCCTCACCTGATATGTTTATTGATTTTAGTGGGTAAGAGCGAGAGAGAGAGAAATATTGATGTGAGAGAGAAACATCAGTTGGTTGCCTCCTGTACACACCCTGACCAGGAATCTAACCTGCAGCCTAGACATGTGCCCTGACTGGAAATCAAACCCGAAACCCTTTGGTGTAGGGGACAACGCTCCAACCAATCACGCCACCCCACCAGGGCCATCTTTTGAATTTATTTGACACAACTCAACAGGTACTTAATGACAATCCATCACGGGGCCTGGTCTAATGGTTGAGGGCACTGGGGCAGGTTACACACAAGATAAGAGAATTAGAAGCATTGTCACCGCTAATTTTAGGCAAGTCATTTCTTTGCATCGTAAAGGATAATACAGTTGTGACTGCTAAAGTTCTGAGTCCTGTATTCAAAAGTGATAGTAAGGTCTGGCTGACATAACTACAGAACTCACACCAACCAACCAAAGACAAGTGCTACGTAGCATTATTGTTTAAACAGGAGAACAAGCACCACAACAATAAATCTCTAAAAGCCTTTTCCTGCTACACGACACTAGCCCTGGAATGTTTCTGTGTCCGATGTTCTGCTTCCATGGTCGGTCCTCATTATAACTGTGACTACAGATGGGGGAGATTTAGCTCTTCAACAAAATGTCTCGGTGTTCCCTGATAAACATGTTAAAAATTTCTAATGAAGTTATTCAATAGTAGGTCAAAGTTTTCTTAATCAGCTGAGAATAAACAAACTCATGTAAGAATACAATTTCCAAGGTATCAATCTTGCTTTCCATTTATGATCACTTTTGTATGTATTACTTCACCCTAGTTTCCTTAAAATTTTCTGGTACAACCCAATTTAAAAATGAGCAAAGGACCTGAATAGACACTTCTCCAAAGAGGACATACAGATGGCCAATAGACATATGAAAAGATGCTCAACATCATTAATCATCAGAGAGATGCAAATTAAAACCACAGTGAGCGATCTCCTCACACCTGTCAGCATAATGTCTATTATCAATAAATCAACAAACAACAAGTGCTGGCGAGGATGTGGAGAAAGGGGAACCCTAGTGCACTGTTGGTGGGATCGCAGACTGGTGCAGCCACTGTAAAAAGCTGTATGAAGTTTCCTCAAAAAATTAAAAATGGAACTGCCTTTTCACCCAGTGATTCTACTTCTGGGTATTTACCTAAAGAAACCCGAAACACTAATTTGAAAGAATATGTGCACCCCTATGTTCATTGCAGTATTATTTACACTAGCCAAGATCTGGAAGCAGCCTAAGTGTCCATCAGTAGATGAGTGGATAAAAAAGCTGTGGTACATTTACACAATGGATTGCTACACTGCATAAAAAAGAAGGAAATCTACCCTTTGCAACAACATGGATGAACCTGGAGAACATTATGCTAAGTGAAATAAACCAGTCAGAGAAAGAGAAATATCGTATGATCAGTCATATGTGGAATCTAATGAACAAAATAAACTAACAAAATAGAAACAGACTCATAGAGATACAGAGAACAGACTGACAGCTGTCAGAGGAGAGGTGCGGGGTAAAAAAGGTAAAAGGATTAAGCGAAAACCAAACAAAAACAACTGTACCCTCATAGATGTAAGTGACAGACACTAAGGTGATCACCACAGAGAAAGGTGGGAGGACACAGGAGAGGGTAAAGGAAAGTAATAACTTTTAACGGGCACAAGAAAGGTGTAATTCTGGAGTGACTTTGCTGCAGAACCATTTCTTGATGAGCCTCCAGTACAAGGCTTTCTTTAAAACCGCCACTAGGCTTGTCTGGTGAATTAGACCACAGCACTGGAACCTAAGGGACAATATTTTCTTAGAAGTGGGTCTTGGTCCAAATCTCTTACTTTTTAAAAAAATTTATTTTTAAACTAACAAGCCTGGATCCTTCCTATGTTATCATATTTTTCCAAGTCATATTTTCCAGGAACAGATGGGGTGAGATAAGCACATGTATTTCTTTTGCTTTTTTGGTAATTTCTTAAATTTGATTTTAGAGGAAAAAAAGAAAAACATACATTTGTTGTTCCACTCATTTGTGCTTTCATTAAGCGTGTGTATTTCTTGAATCAGAATCAGATCATTCTGATTGCAGCCCTGATTAAAACCTGATGATCCTGGGCCTGGGCACAAAGCAGCCAAGCTACTCTTGAAGTGGGTTGATTGAAATTCTGTCCCATAGGGGTGTTTTATATTGTGTGGTGACATGCTAACTCAGTCACACCCATCCACTTTGGAAAGCATTAACATAATTGTGCATGGAGAGTAAACACGAGGCGGGCATTTGAGTTCAGGGTTTTGGCCAGAGCAAGGCTGAGATAATTCTCAGGTGCCCTATTATGTACGCTGTATATTCCAGTCTTGAGCTACAATACTTTGTAGCTAAGGAGATGACTTCCTGTGTCCAATATACCGGGGGGGGGGGGGAATCCCCAAAACCCAGAATTTATTTATAAAAAGTTATTCTTCCATGTTTAAACTTCAGTCACCTTCACAGTACTCTCCATTTGATGCAATACACCTATCGAGACATCTTTTCCACTGCTCAGAACAGTTTTTGAACTCGTGGATTTTGATGCCTTTTAGTGCTTCTGTTTTTTTTGTTTGTTTCGCCTCTTTCACACGGCAAAACGTTTCCCTTTGGGGACTTTTCTCATCGCTCCGGGCAAGATTGGATGAATAGGGAGGGTGGGGCGTTTTTGGTCAAAAACCACCGAACACTCCGCGCAGTGTAGGCAGGTGCACCCATAACCGCCCATGATAAAACAGGCAAGCACGGCGAAGAGTCTTCCAAAAAATTCACTGAAGCCTAACGCAGCCTCTCGCAACAATGTCAGCTGCCTGATGCACGGATACAGGTGCGTTCCTAGAACACTCACCTAGTGGGGTAAGTGTGCGCTACAAGGGGCCTGCCCTCCAGAAGATAATTCTGGGTTTTTTGGGGTCCCTTGCCTTGTACACTTACAACACAACTATATCAGTAAAGGTGTTCTGTTCACTTTCTTCTCTGCTACACTAACCCCAAGAAACCTGGTAACACACATTTTATTGTAATCCTTATTACACTGTATTATAAATTAAATGTTTACTTGTTAGTACAAACTAAGATCACTTAAAGTGGGCCCCAAAGCACCTGATGTTCAAAAAGACACAATAAACAAATCTAAAAATAGTATTAAAATATTTATGTAATAAAGTCAGATCACAGCTACAGGGAATTAAGATTTTATACCTTATTCTTTTAAGATTATACAGTTAAACTTTAAATACTGGAGAAGTGTAGTACTGAGTGCTAGATAAGATTAAATAATTAGATACATAGAAGTGATGAAAAATTTTTACACAATGCAATTAATTTTTAAGCATCTGAGAAATTTTCTATCTAACATGAGAGAACTTTATGAATACAGAATGTTTATTTGTAAAGAGAATTTTGTAATAATTTATTAAGTACAGTAATCTGCAGGAGAGAATCAAAGGCATTTGTTTTGTTCTATAATATAAAACTGCTTACCAAAAGTTTTAGCAGCTTGGATAGTTTCTCTGGATCCACGAATTGTCATAATCTGAGCCAGAGCAGTTAAATCATCACTTGCTTTATAAAACGGATACCGTCCACTAAGCAAAGAAAGAAATATGACACCTGCAGACCACATGTCAATTGCTGTAATAGAAAACAAACTTTTTAAAAATCCCCAAATCTAAAATGTTATCATCTACATTAGTAGTTCTCAACCTTTACTGTACATTCAAATCATCTCAAGAGCATTAAAAAATTCTTGGTAAATTTCAAAGAAAGTTCATCATTAGAAAACATTTTAGAAGATCAAAAAAGTCCAAAAATAGCTATGTGGGAAAAAATCTAGATGCTCCTCAAAAATTGTACATCACAGTAGTAAAAATGGTACATTTCAGAGAAAAGTATTGAATGGTAGTAGGTCTTCTTCAGTCAGGTGTTAACCCTTTCACTACAGAAACTTTATTCTCCAGATTCCGGCAGTTAAAATTAAGACCAGCTCACGTTCAAAACCTTTTTTTTTCCTTTTAGGGACATCTCTCCTAATTGTCGGCCTCCCAGTAGGTATCACCACAGTTGCTCTCTGTTCCCTTGGCCACTGCATCGCCTGCCTGTCTTCGTTCCCTGGACCTCTGCCTGCTCCGTCAGTTTTCCGTAAGCCTTCAGTGCCGAGGTCCCCGGAGCTCCCACCTCTTCCCCTTACACTTTCCCTGACTGGCCCGTCCATTTCATGGCTTCAACGACCACTTACATAACAACAACCCCCAGATGAATTTCCAAAGCAGACTTCCCTGAGCTTAAGATTTACTTTCCATTTTGTTGGGTATCTCTATCTGGATATCCCCCAAATATCTCAAACCAATTACACCCCAACCTTATACTTCTCTATAATTAGCTGCTGCTTCTTCATTCTCTACCTTGGTTACTGGGCCCTATCAAGTCCCCCAGGCTCGGAATCTGATAAACACCCTGGATGCCTTTCCCCTGGATGCCACCCCACACCCACTTATCCACTAAGCTCTGCGTTTCCAATTATTCACTTTCTTCTTTTCATTCCTATTACTAATGGTCTCATTCAGGCTTTCATCCTCTCACTGGGACGGCTGCAGGCCACCACTCTCCAAAATCTATCCTCTCCACACACGTGCCAGAACAATCCACCTAGAAAAATTACCATCTCTTTCCCTTCAGAACTTTCTAACACCTACAGGATATAGTCCAAGCCATTTAACAAGTGTGACCTGACCTTGTGCGCCTCTTTTCAGGTTTACTTCCCATCACTCCTCCAATCTGCGCCACACTAAACTTCTGCTACTAAACACGCGGCTACACTGCTGTTTAATGGGTTCCTCTGCTCACGCCTCAACGCCAACCCCGCCCCAATTTACACCGTCTTCTCAGAGATTCGCTCTTCATAACCTTTCTCCCCAAACCCCTTCAGGTAAGGATAGCTAAGTAGCCCTAAAATACTGTATAAGGTTTTATAACCACACTCACTGGGTTATAATTACTTGATGATGTGTCCTAACTAGAGTACAAGCAGATCGTTTCACTCATTTTTTCTATCATTAGCAAACACAGAATACAATAATCCAAGGGAATGGTAAGATTCATTTATTCAGTACGAAGTTTCTGGGCATCAGTTCCATGACAACTTCCTTATTTTTCAAAAACCTTTTAATGCTATTACACTGTTTTCACAATAACAAAAAATAATTTAAATGAAACACACAATCGCATGCACATCACAGAAAAGTTCTGAGGTATCAGGCAAACAGATAAAACTCTGCCAAGTCTTAGGTTGGCAAAGATTGCTAAACACAATTTATTCCCCCGCAAAGATGTTAACAAAATTCCTAGTAAAATCATCTTGTAAATAGATAAGAAAAATGTGATCTATTAAAACAACTGTTTTTTTAAAAATATTAGGATTAGAAACTTTCATAAACAGCACTGTCTTTAAAAATGTGAATACTGCACTGTAGAACCACTTACATAATTAAAAGCAGAAGAGCTCAGAATATTACTCATAAACAGATACGATCATAAAATAGAACGTAAGCTTAACTGGGTCCTGTACTTCTCGTGCGGCTTACCTGTAGTTTGATCCGGGCACTTTGTCAGGACCTCCGGAGCTCTGAACCCTGGGGTGCCTGCCCGAGGGGCAACCTGTTGCCGCCTTGATGACAAAATAAAGAGTTTTCCAGTTATGTTAAATTATTTAAGACCAAAAAATAACACTTCCCCATTCAGTTCACAGTATATTCTGTCTTGCTATCTATATAAATAGAACTAATTATGAAGTCAATGATAATCCAATGCGATGAAAATCCTAAATTTTGCTTCCACATATCCTTCTCCGCCATCTTCTACCAGACCCCAGGCCTTATTCCTGAAAGGTTTTAAGGTCACTTCCAGGTATGAAAAGAGGTAACAGATGATAAGAGCCATAATAGAAAAACAGAATTCCATAGGAATTCAGAGGTATGAAAATTCATTTCTATTTGGAGTAATACACTTATTCACTAATATATTTACTAATTCATTTATGGATTTAATCAGGAAAGACTCAAGAAAGCCAGGTCCTGAAGGAAAAGAAAAATTTATCGGGCAAAGAATTGGAGGTGGAAGTGGGAGAGAGCTCTATTATTTGGATCTGGTTATTCTACACTGGCAGGAATAAAGAAAGAAAACAAAAAATTAAACCAACAAGAAAATTGTACAATTCTAAGATTCCAAAAAGAATATTCCTCCACCAGAATATAAGAGCGGTGTGTTTTCCAAAGAGCACACGCATGTCAAACGAACAATATGACAACAGTTCTCACTTGCTCTGAAAGGCGCTGCTCCCCGGCAGGGCCCATGCAGTGCCCAGGACCGTGCCGCTCAGTCCCCTCACTGAGCCACCTGTCTAACAAAACCAGTGCGATTTCTAACCCTGCCTAGTGCAGGGCGGCGATGTCACAGCACCGTCGGAGCACGTTACCTCGAAAGGCAGATGCTGCAAACTTTGTCTGTTGCGTAACAGTCACAGGTCTGGCTCGCTGGGCAAGAGCTGGCGCTTTTCTTCATTACGCCACTATTCATAACTTTTGTAGAAACAGCCTTCTTTTTTGCTGCTAACTTTCTAGACAGAACATCCACAGTCTTTGACTGCTTCATAAGCTGTAAAAGAAGAGTCGTATTTTCTATTTTCATGACATTTAACATGTTCAAATGCTAGTATGGCAAAATGCGTAACTTTTAAAACTGCTGAATGGGCTATTGGATTATAAACAAATACTTGTCTATTAAAACATTTAAGGTCTTTTAGGTTTTCCTGTTGAATAAATGTATTAAAATGTACTAATTAGTCCAAGTTTGGTAAACATTTGACTTATATAAGTTACGTTCTAGTGTCTAACTCCATTTCAGAACTGTAAACTGCACAATTACATCAGCTAAAATCAGAGTTGTAATTTGTTGCTCATGCTAGCTGGCTGTGACAGGATATCTTAAGTCAATTTAAAATAATTTAACATTGGTGACAATTTTATAAACTTTACAAACATCTTTACACTGTCAACTGTGTCAGAAATGTGTTAGTTGCTGGGAGCTCACATTCTAGCCAGCGAGAGAGAAGGCCTCAATGATCCAAATGTTCCTTTAGACAAAGAGCAACAACAGTCAGCTAATGAAAAATTCCACCAGAAGTTTTCAGGAAAAAAAAACCAAAAACAAAAACCCTGGATAAAAGCGTTGACTAGATATTCAAAGTAAGCAATATCTTCTGCCAAAGCAAAACTCTACTTTTAAAAACTTCCTGATAAATGCTAATCTAGCCATTCCCTAAATTTTCTTTGGTGTAGGACTTGTTGATGATTGCACTAATAAGCTACATTACTTACTTTCACTGCAGGGCTCTCATGTGAAATGGAGCTGTGTATATTGAAATTTCTTTCTCCAAAAACAGAGCGCTGGACAGAAAGGCCTACAGATCCATCCTACAATACCAACAAAAACAAGGACAATAAGGATTATATCTGTAACACTTTCTGCCAGCTGTACTCTGCCATAGTTTTGAAAGAGTTAAGTGACATGAAACAAAAACAGCTGCATCCAAGTCATTCTCAGGCACCAAAACACTTCTGTGAAAGGAGAAAATAGTCTAGACAGAACTCTTAACACCCATACAACGTTATCACAGTCCACCAATATACGTAACTAAAAAAACGCAGAAGCTGCCTGCATGGGTGTTATATTTTGCTGTGCAGCTAAAATGGAGATAGACACTTCGGAATTCTTCCCCTGTAACTAATGCTTCCTTATAAAAAGGATAATTAATCTGAACTTTAAAACATGCAGGGAAAATTTATTTTTTTCTATTTCTGTTATATAATGTAATTGTAACGAGAAAGACATCATAAATTTACCAAGTAAATTTCAGTTTTAAAATAGGAAAGCAAAAAAACAATAAAATAGGAAAATAATCCATTATAAATCTCAGAAAAAATATAACCAATTGGCTATATAACAAATGTAAAAATTATTTTAAATTGCAAATATTATCCTAGTATTATAGCTCCCTCTGTTGGATGAAGAAGTACATTTCTGAAACCCTGTTAGTACTTAAGAAATAAAAGAGGTAGAACCTTTCCATCTTTTCCTTGTTTAATCTGAATCTGTGCATTTGTGTAGGGCCTTTTAACAGAAGGTTTTGTGGTGGGCTGCTGATCCAGCTCCTTAGGTGCTGCTGAGCCACTCAGTGAACTCTTGTTTCCAGGGATTACATGTGATTTGTTCTGTGAACAACTTCCCTGCTGAGCTTCAGACTGGACAAATTTGAGAAGCTCTATTTTCGTATCATGGGTTCCTTGGGCCAAGCCAAAGTCTACCAAGGCGTACCTAAGAAACAAAAGTAAGTTCTTAGTGCTCTGTAACAATGAAAGCTTAGTAACATCCTATGCTCCACCTGCATTCATACAGAAACTGTAATTCTTTTGGTGACCAATTAAGAATTTATAATGTTCTTGAAAAAAGAAAATAAAAATAAGCTTTACAAACAAGGTAAAAATTGAATAGCTAACTAGAATGGAAAACTAAGGAAAGATCTCTCTCTCTCTCTCTCTCTCACACACACACACACACACACACACATCTTTTGTCTTTTCCAGTGGCTCGTACTGATAAGGTGGACAAAGAATGCAGGATATAAACACAATCCTTTCTTCTTTGAAGGTGCCAGATGTTATCATAGCAAATAATTTTTAATTAAACAAGCTTAAAAGACAAAAATTAAAGCCATAGTTTTAAAATCTGATTAAAGAAAATTTAAGATAAAACTCAGAATAGAAAGGCCCAAGGAAGTAAGTTATAGTTCTATTCTTCTTACCACACTTAATGTGATCCAGTGAACGAACAGCAACATATGTTTTCAATGCCTCTATGTACACATATAATCATCATAAAAGATATAAACACAGAACTTAGTGTTAAAACAGGAAATTGGCTATCGTGTGTCCAATCCCCTCACTCACCAGAAAACAAAAATGAAGCCCAGAGATAAAGAT
The DNA here is from genome assembly GCA_004026765.1 of Micronycteris hirsuta. Classification (NCBI taxonomy): domain Eukaryota; kingdom Metazoa; phylum Chordata; class Mammalia; order Chiroptera; family Phyllostomidae; genus Micronycteris; species Micronycteris hirsuta. The sequence continues at coordinate 62,796 of PVJI01007067.1, forward strand.
AAATGTGTGAGGTCAAAAAGGACTAGACCCTTTCTAAGTTTCTTTTAACTGAGCACCATTTCCACTGAGCTATGGAACCTCTAATGATGTACGGTGCTTTCCTGATACCCCCGTATCATCTTCATTGTACTTCCCTTCCCCGGCCACAACGGAAATCTGAAACAGGCAAAATCTCTGTGCATGGTTGTTCAGTATAGTCTATGTGTGGGAGATGGACCCCATAGCACAAATTCATCCAAGTAAAGTGTTTTCCGGTAACTTTCCATACTTACTTTTTCAGGCGCCTATTGTATAAAAAGTTGCTGGGCTTAACATCACGGTGAACAATACCAAACTGATGAATACGTTTCAAGGCTTTAAAGAGATTAAACATATATTCCCGTACTTCTTGAAAGGAAAGAGAATTCAAGATGTCCTAAAATAAAGTTATAAAGTCATAAAATTTTTTCAATTAAATATTTAGTTAATAAAAATTCAAGAAGTATCAAAACCTACCAAAAAGGACTCGTGCTCCAGATACGGCATGGCGATAACCACATGATCGTTCTTCCTGAAGCAGTACTTCACCCCCATGACGTTGTCTTGCCCCCTAGTGAAAAAATGCACAGTGAACTTTAGAGGAAAGGTAAAATAAACTGAAAGCTTTATGCCTATATTTTTAAAATGCAATTTTAGCAATGCATAAATAATGCTAGAAGACTAACTTAAAACTATCATCGTATAGGATAGTATACACATTTAACTGACTTGTACAAGATAAAGATTTTTTTTAAAACAAAAATATCACCATTTGTAAGGTTACTAAAATAATTCAAACATGACATAATTATTGTTTTAATTGGAGGAGTGAAAGAATGAAAAAAAGATGAATAAAAATAAATGAACACCCTGACTGGTGTGGCTCAGTGGACTGAGTGCCAGCCTGCAAACCGAAAGGTCACCAGTTCAGTTTCTGGTCAGGGCGCATGCCTGGGTTGCAGGCCAGGTCCCCAGTTGGGGATGTGCAGGAGGCGACCAATCAATGCTTCTCTCCCAGTCTCCCTCCCTTTCCCTCTCTCTAAAAATAAATTTAAAAAATAATAAAAAAAGAATTAATAAGACTAGTAGTAGATGAGATGGTATGGGTAATAAATAAATTTAAAAATAGCTAACATTTATTAAGCATTCACTATATGCTAAGCTCTGAATCTAGCACTTCACATCTATTAACAAATTCATTTAATCTTCAGAATAACCCTAAGAAAACGGTGATATCATTTCCTCCCCTTTTTCTAAGGAAATTGAGGCACAGAGAGGTTAAGGAAGTTCCCCATTAAGCCAGCACGTCATGGAGCCAGGATTTGAATCAGGCATTTTGCTCAAGATCTATGCTCTTAACCACTATGCTACAATGCATCTCATAGAAGAGAAGGAAGATGAGGAAAACAGGTAAAGTTGATTTCCATGGCTTTCAGCCTAAGTGAGTAATACAATATGAATACCAATAAAATACGTACAGAAATCAGAAGAAGAAGTTTCAAAGCCAAGACCTCATCATGTTGATAAAGATTTCTAGATATAGGACTAAATCTTAAGTGAAAAGTCAGTGACATTAACTGCAGAGAAGTGATACATAAAACAGCAAAAATGATTAGAGAAGACAAAACTGAACTTTGGAAAAGTCTCAAGTTGGAGGGCAAAGTAAGGAGGAAAAGGCAGAAAGCCCAGACAGAGATGTCAGCCAAGTGAGGAGTTTTGAAGGAAGGGGTGATCAGCATGGAGGTCAAAGAGAATAAGAGCAGAGGGAAGGCTTTTAGTCTGGCAAAGAGGAATTAACCAGTAATTTTACACAGAGCAAATTAAGTGGAAAGGAAGAGGTAAAAAAGTATTTAAGGAGGGAGAAGAGACTATAAAAGAATTAGAACATAAACACAATTTGCCTGAAATATCTGGCAAAAAAAAAAAAAGAAGAAAAATCAGTGTGGAAGCTAAAAGGGAAGCGAGATCACATAGAGATTTTTTTTAGCGTGCAAGTAGTGAGAGAAAAAGTGGTAGAGGGAGATACTTAAAGTGTGGAAAACAAAATGATCTTATTGAAGGTATAGGAATGTATGCAATCATGCCTTAGGAAGGCCACCTCATCCTCTTGTCTTCTATAATAAATGGAAGGATGAAACAAAGAAATAAGCTTGTTCATTCTATACACATTTAATGGGCATTGTTAGTTGCTAGACACTATGTTAGATATAAGGGATGCAATGGTGAGTTAAAATGAACACCACTTCTGCCCTCATGGAGTTTACCATCAGATAATAAACAGGGTAACAAATAACAGATTATAAGAGCTTTAAAAGAGATTAAAAGGTGCTGTGACAACAAAACCAGAATCTAATGTCATTCAGGGAAGACCTCTTTGAAGTGGTGCCACTCTGGTGCAGACGAGGAGTCAGCACCGGGAGGTCTCTTGAATGAAGAAACAGTGTGGGCAGTAGTGGGGCTGAGGCAAGAAAGCTCGAGAAAAATTTGAGAAAGTGAAGAAACTGAAGCACAGGGAGGGAGGGAGGGAGGGAGGGAGACTGGCGTGGCACAAGGCTGGGTTTTTTTCAAAGTACCCTGGGAAACCAGTGAAGGATTTTTTTTTTTTTGTTTTGTTTTGTTTTTAATATATTTTTTTTTTAATTTATTTATTTTAGAGAGAGGAAGGGAGGGAGACAGAGAGGGAGAGAAACAGCAATGTATGGTTGCCCCTCACATGGCCCTCACCGGGGACCCGGCCCGCAACCCAGGCATGTGCCCTGACGGGGAATCGAACCAGGACCCTCTGGTTCCCAGTCCGCGCTCAATCCACTGAGCTACGCCAGCCAGGGCCAGTGAAGGATTTTAAGTGGTTGAAATAACAGTATCCAATTTATATTACACACATATATATTTTTATATTTTAAAGATTACTCTGGCTGCTTTGCAACCATGAGATTAAGGAAGGAAAGAGAAGCAGGCTACTACCTGAAATAATGGTCGAGGAAAGAGAAAAACGTGGATAAGTGTTTAGATATATTTTGGAGGCAAAATGGCCAAGACTTGGTGTTGAATGTGGTTTAGAAGAAAAATGGAGAAACTGAGGATGATTACTAGGTTTCTGGCTTGAGCAACTGGCCAGAGATGGTGGAGCCATTCACTGTGATGAGCATATGAAAACCAGTCGTTGCAATATGATTTTTTTTTGGCAGGCAAAGATGGATTAAATTTTAGGTTTGAGATATTTATTAGGTACCCAAGTAGAATATGTCAAATAGGCAGGTGGATATATAAAAATCCACAGTTTACATGTCTGAGTCTAGGTACATACTTACAGGAATCATTACTGTGTATTTAAAGTCACGTGGAAGTACATGATCCTAGAGTCTAGGAAGGGTCCAGAGACAGCAAGCCCAGGACCAAGCACTTAGTAACTCCAACGTTTAGGGATCAGGTAGGAGAGGAAGAACTGGCAAAGGACACTGAAACTGAAAGTCCAAATAAAGAAGGAAGAAAAAAAGACGTGCCAGTGTAGAACTCAGAAGACAGTTTCAAATCAGTTATGTTAAACACTGCCTAGAGTTCACGTGAACAGAAACGGGAACTGGCAAAATTAAGTCACGGTTGACTCTACCTAAAGGAGTTTCAGTTCAGCACAGAGAAGAGCCACATCTGAGTGTAGTGAAAGGGGTGCGGCACTGAAAGCAGCACGTGTAGATACTGTTTGAGAAGTCTGACTGCCAAGGGGAACAAAGAAATGATGGCGCAGCTGGAAGGGGGACGGCAGTACTGAGGGGATAAGAGATGCCAGATCATGTCTGTTTGTTGATAAGAATGAACTAGCAGAGAGACCAATGAGAAAGACACACCAGAAAATGTAGTTGAAATTTATTCTGCTGCTCAAAATAAATTACGAGATGAGGCTGTCTGTGGCAGAGGAGATGTGAAACATGAGTTCCCCACATTTTAAAAAATATCTAGACCATGATGCCAAGGTTATAATTTGGCAGGAAGATGAGAAAAAAAGCAGTAAAAAAAAACCCCAGGAAGCCAGGCTTGGCCTCAAGCAAAATCAACACCAAAATTAGTATTAATTTAACTAACCATTCCAAGGTTAGAGGAAAAGTACTAGCAAATTGCAAACACCTGACTGAAGAATATGTTTAATTAATGGACAACATTACTACCCCCACTAGGTAGCTACTTAAAAATCTTAAAAATTATATACAGGCAGTTCAATTAAAATGTCTTTAAATTACCTACCCAGCCACTGTTAGGCACTGAAGTTCAGCTGCAATTCTTATAGGATGACTTGTTGGAATTAAGTGTTTTAGAGCAATTTTCTCTTCAAGTCCTACTTGTAACTGTGCTGTAGCCAAATAAACAGAGCTGAAAGTGCCTGTAAAACAATTTATTAGGCTTCTCAATATTTGATTTTTAAAAATGTTAATAAAACAATGCTAAAAATATCATAACAACTGTTTAGAACCCATACAATCATCATAATCTATCATTAATATTTTAATAACATTGAACACAAAGAGCAAACACATCTGTGAATACAACTTATTGTCAATTTTTAATACATTCTTAATTGTCCTCAGTTGTTTAGGGGATACGGTATTAATTAGACCAAAGCCCTAATGCAAATGTCTGAGTGGGTTAGCATAATGTCATGACCAAGTATTTTTCTGTCATGCTGTCATTTGAAATTACTTTCTTAAGACTTGGATACTGGACTATTAGAAGTAGAGCTGATAGTAGTCTTAGGAGGGGAAAAAACACTACAAAAATACCTGGTCTTATAAATTTAGCATTAAACTAAAGAGAAAAAAAATTAAAGATTTGGTGATCAATTAAACTTGAGAAATAGTGAGTTAAAAAAAATTGATAGATTTCCTTTTATTATAAAATTCTCCAGAGCCTTTAACGTGTTGTTCATCATGAAGAGCCGAAAGGGAACTATATACACTAGGGCCCCCACACTTATTTAGCCTTAGGACACACCCCTCCGCTCCCCATTTCAGAAAGAGTTATCAATTTGTTAGGACACCACTGTTTTCCAGAACAAAGTTTTTGCACACTGAGTCAGTGTTCAAAAAAAGAGAAGGAAAAAAGGTGTAAAGACCTACTTCTTATATCCCAAATCATCTCATTTTCTCATTTCTCTGCCACCACTGACCCAGACTTTTCTCTTCTGACATTTTTCCTTTATGAAAAGCAAGCAACGAAGTATATGGAAATTTTTTTATATTTAGGCATTTCTCTACACAACCATCAAAAAAGTCTATTATCGTTTATCCTCTCATTCCCTTCACATCTATCTGCCAAATTCACCCTTCATTCGATCAATGGTGTGTGAACACTGACCATCCCGTAAATACTGTACCACTTCATTCTCATCATTTTGCCATCTGGGGTTTCATGTACGTTACAATGTACAATTCTGCCTGACAGCAATAGGGAAAAAGGTTTGGCTTGCTTTTATCAAATCTCCCCATTTGAACCTTAAGTTTTCCATTTTTAGTAATTAATTATCATTAATAATATACACAAAAGTATAAAGATTAAAACAGGACTGTTCATTTTACTATAAATATTTATTCTGTCATTCTTATGGGGGGGCGGGGCGGGGAAGCTGTTATCATTATTCTACTAATAACAATATAGTACTATAAACATGGTCTTAATATTTTAAAAAGGAGTGTATTTTTCAGTAAGAAATAATAATAAACATCAAAATTAAACAAAGAAGAAAGACCAAGGGGAAAAAAAGTTAAAAAGGTAATAAAATATATCCCTATATTACCTTCTCCAATTTTGTCCTTAATCTTAAACACATTCCCAAGCTGTGGGACAGCTTCATAAAGCTTCTCGATGTCTTTTTTAACACCTATCAAGGAAGAAAATGTGTAGTTATAATTAATGAGAGAATATTTTATATTTTAAGTTATAACTCAATTAAATAAATTCTAAAACATGAATTGTTACAAATAAACAGGTAGAAGCCTTGTAATCATGATAGAATAATTAAAAGCCCATCAAGTTGCTATAACTCATATATACCTCTTTGAACTAACAGATAAAACTGATCTGAGTCCCAGAATCACACACACAGAATTTCTACTACTCTGGAATTACAAAATCCTAATAGATACACTGCCACTACCTACGGTACAACACAATGAAGAAACTAAATTTAAAAAATAACTAAACAATGTGTGCTATGATCACTAGATGGCATGACAAGGACACAATGAAATCTTCTTGAAAACTATTTCCTTCCCCCAAACACAAAATCTTACGGACTTGGGAAAGTTTTATGTACCGTATATCCACCGTATTCCCTTGGAGAGACGGTCTAAGACTCTTGGGAATGTCAAAAAATATTTTTTTAAAAAAATTGCCCCCCCCAAAAGTGTCCCATTACCAACAGTACCCTCTACCCTTGACAGCAGATAAATTGCTACTTTTAAATAAATACAAGCTTTTTACAAAAAGATACATAGTTAAAATAAGGAGAAGCAATAATACAAAATGTGATGAGCTACTGGATACAAAAGAGAACTATATACTTGAGCCATCAGATTTTATTCCAACATCTAGGCCAAGCATCAGCTACTTTTTCAGTTATCTAATACTCCACACTGTGTAACAGTTCAAGACATTTTCAAAGCACTTTCACAAGTGTTATCTTTTCTGATCCTCACAATAGCACTGTGATATTGGCAAAACAGAAACTACTACCTTGATTTTGCAGATAAAGAAACCCCATTCAGGGAAGTTAAATCACAAAGCCCAAATTCACAGAGGTATTCCTGACAGTCTCTTGATTCATTCATTTAACAAACACTGCTTAAACAAATGCTCATCAAAGGCCATATTTTGAAAATGAACAAATGTGGTACAGCCCCTGTTCTCTAAGCTTACTCTAGTGGAAGAGACAGATGTTAAAAGCCTACTCAATACGAGACGAGAATTGTAACAACAGAGGAACACATGTATTACCAGGTAGAAGAGGGAAGAAAAAAATGAATACTCTGGAAGGTATAAAGAAACTTACGCTTTATTTTGAAGCACTCACCAAGTAGAAAATGTAGAAGAAGGCATTTTATTTTAGGAAGAAACTACGTATACAAAGACGTGAAAAAGGACAAAAGCACAGATTATTGTGGGTAGAGCAGGGCGGGGTAGATAATGAAATTCAACGTGGCCAAGGAAGGGAAAGGCAGAGAAGCCAAGTTTTGATGAGGAGTTTTTAAGGAGGAAGATGACAGGTGGATAATTTGAAAGACAGGAAGAACATTAAGAGCTGGAAAATAAATAGCAGGTTAGTTCAGTGTTTTTTACACTGTATCAGCCCATTTAAGAAAATAGGAAAACTTACTTAAATTACTTTCATCGCCCTCTTCTACTTCATCAGTGGACTGGAAAAGCTTCATTGTTTCAATACAAGAGGCAATATAACAGTAACTAAAAGTACCAGTTTTGGAGATAGGCGGCTTATGTTAAAATCCTGGCCCCATTATTTACCAGCCAGTATGACTTTCCTTGAGCACACAACTTAACTGTGTGAGCCTTAGTTTCCCCATCTATAAAAAAGGGGATCATAACAGTACCCAAACCAGAGATACTGTGAGGATTAAATAAAATAACATACATAATGTAAGAGAAGCTTTTAACACAATGCCTGGCACATAGTAAATATTAAATAAATGATAGTGATAATTCTTATTGTTGTTAGTTGTTATTATTATTTCTTTAGGGCTTTGCTCATATTATTTTATTCCCTCTGCTTGAAATCATCTTCCCTTATAATTTCATGTGGCTGGCTCAGTTGTCACAGTTTCCTCTGACATCATATGTAAATTAGCATTTCTCCCATTATTCACACCTTCCTGTTTATTGTCTTTGGAATACTTATCTACTACAAAATTATCCTGTTTATTTATTTGCTGTCTGCCTCCTACACTAGAATATAAGTTCCAACAATAAAAATTCCCTGTCTGTATAATTCACCACAGTATACTCAGTTCTTAGCACAGTGCCTGGCACGTTTGTTGCATGAATGAATTATTACCATCATTATGGCAATTCAGAGATAGCTATAAAAACACACACACAAAAAAACCCCCCCTAAAGTTTAGATGTCACACAGAATGAAGCCAAGGACAGTAGGAGCTACCTCAACATCAGCTACCACACTACATGACTCAAGAAACCAAAACCACGGCCTGGGGGCGAAAAGGAGGCTTTGTTAACAGTCACAGTTGCCACAGTCCATTAGAATCTTTCCTAATGAGTGTCAATTTCAACCAGCTTCAAATTCCAGCCACAGGAATGGCACTATATGGGTGCCTTTCAATTTGATAGTACTTTTTATAGTACATTTCTTTGATTCTCAGATACATTTTAACAACTCTGAAATTGGGATGCAACTCACAATTGTTGGCTAGCATCAAAACTAACAAAATAGGTGTCAGTGACTCAAATAAAATCCAAGCCGTACAGGGCATTAATATTTATCCCTTAAGTGCCAAATGGTGGCAGGGAAGAGTAGTAGAGGTGAAGAAGAAATCAAATGCAAGCAAGCTCCAAATAATGGGCTCTTCTTAAGGACCCATTAACAATGGCTTAAAAAAAAAAGGATTCATCAAAAGAAATTCTGTATCAGTAATGTATAGAGAACAATATTGTGAGGGGCAAAATAGAGTATCAATAACCCAGCATACAAAAAGTGACTCAGAAGAGACACACCTGAAAAGTTTATCTTCCTTTTTATTTTTTTTAATTTAAGTTATGTATTTTTAGAGAGAGGGAAAAGGAGAGAGAAAGAGGGGGAGAGAAACATTGGCCTGCAAACCAGGCATGTGCCCTGACCAGGAACCAAACCTGTGACCTTTTGGTTAGCAGGCCAGCACTCAATCCACTGAGCCACACCAGCCAGGGCTATTCTCCTTTTTTTTTTTTTAAGATTTTATTTATTTATTTTCAGAGAGAGGAGAAGGGAGGGAGAAAGAGCAATGTATGGTTGCCTCTCACATGGCCCCTACCAGGGACCTGGCCCGCAACCCAGGCATGTGCCCCAAATGGGAATCGAACTGGGATTCCCATCCCGCGCTCAATCCACTGAGCTATACCAGCCGGGCCTATTTTCCTTTTTAAGTCCATAGCTGAGATATACAATTATTTGTCTAATTAGGTTAAAAAAAACCTTTTACTATAAAATAAGTATAAAATAATAAGTATAAAAAAGTATAAAAGAAAAAATTCTAGGTGATAGGAAAGTTTTGTGCCATAGTACAACTGGCAGCATTTCTAAGTAGTACATAAAAGTCTGCACCTAACACTCGGTGATGTTTAGATACGATGAAATACTTTAGGAACCTTGTTTGTAGTCTTTTTTATTATTAAATGTGTTGAAGTGTTTACGTGCATGTGTTGTTATTGCGTACATACAATGATTAATAACACTAAAAGCTTTGTAGTGGGATGACAGAGTTGCCACTGTCCACAGGTTTCATGTGGCTATCCAAATTTAAATTAAATAAAATTAAAAATAAATTTCCTCAGTCACACTAGCCACATGTGGCAACACAGAAACATTTCCATTACCACAGAAACTTCTATTGGACAGCGTTGATATAAAAGAAAGCCTGGGATCTAAAAGATCTGAATTTAACTCCTATCATTAAACCACAGAGTGTTTAGTTCTTAACCTGTAAAAGAAAGGGTTTAGATTAGATGAGTTTTACTTTCCAGCTAGAAGAGTCCATGGTTTTCCTGTGAGTTGCACATTCTGGAATTTCCCTTTACATAAGCATGAGCTGGCAATTAGAGATACTGGTTAGCTGTTAGAATCACCAGAAAGAAAATATATGTAATGAGCCCTGACTGGTGTGGCTCAGTGGGTTAGGTGTCATCATTCAAACCAAAAAGTCGCCAGTTCACTTCCCGGTCAGGGCACATGCCTGGGTTGCAGGCCAGCTCCCCAGTTGGGGGCTTGCAAGAGGCAACCAATCAACGTTTCTCTCCCTCTCTCTCTCCCTCTCTTCGTCTCTCTAAAAATAAAGAAATAAAATGTTTAAAAAAGTTAAAAGAAAAGAAAATATATGTACTAAGAATATTTAGTAAGTTATTCACAAGCCATGTGAATGACTATGTAAACTTAATGTGTTTCCATAAAACTACTCACTATGTACTTACCTACCTTTACAAAACTCTAAATATGTTTATATTAAAGTCTCCTGTTACTACAGAAAACTTTGACATTAAACAACAGTAAAACTTCCTAACAACAAAAATGAATGCAAAAAATCCTCAAATTCTGAAGTAGGAGATGAAAGCAGACAGAAGAGAAGATTCATGTCAAAAGCCAGAAACTACTAAAGGCAGAGACCACTAAATACATATACTTCAAGGATTGGGGGAAGACTGTAAAAAGTCCACAAGCTACAAAAAAATCATTTAAATGTCCATATTTTATACATGAAGGTCTAGGCTTCTGTTTTTTCTGCTGCATCATATATCCGAGTTGGCTTTAATACATCAATAGCCTCCTTAACTACGCTCCCTGCTTTCATCGTTGTTGGCCTTTGGCCTACAGTCTTGTAACACAGCCGCCAAAGGGATCCTGTTAAAACTAAGTCGCCACATCGTTATTTTGCTCAAACCCGCTAACAGTTTCACATCTTGCTCCACATAAAAGCAAAATAACCACTCCTTTCCTCACACTTCCTCACTGGTAGTGCTTCCAGTCACAGTGGCCTCCTTGCTCTTCCTAAACGCCAGGCACACTCCCACCTCAGAGCCTTCAAGCTTGCTGGTTCCTCCATCCGGAACACTCTCCCCAGATAACGGTAACGCTCACTCCTTCACCAGCTTCAAGTCTTAATTCAAATACTACCACTCTGAAGCTATTCCTTACCAGTTGATAAAAATCACAATCTCTTTCCCTGGTACTTCCTAGCTCCCCTTCTTTTCTGTAATTTCTTCAAAGCATTAATCACTTTTGAACATTCTATTTCTTTTATTTTCTCTTTCCACTGGATTACAGGCATTAATTTTGTTTTTTATGCATAATTTAACCCTAGCATCCAGGACGGTACTTGGCCATAATAGATATTTAATAAATACTTATCATATAAATGAAATGCTTTCAATTACTTACCAAGGAGCAACACTAACCCTCCAGGTATATAGATATCATGCTTATTCTGGGGCTTTCTGTACTGCCTGATATATACTTCCTATAACTAGGGGGATCATATAATTTAGCCCAAACTGAGACACTCTCGGGAGTTAAGACAGGCACTGATAATAATTATACTATAACAAGCATAAACTACATCTGTTCCAGGCAAACCAAAGTAGCACCTATAACCAATTTTAGAATCATGGGCTGAGAGTATCCATACTATACAATGAAAGCGAGCGTTCCAGTACAGTTCAACAGTATGGAAGACACACTGAGTGTGTGAGCGTGCAGTTTATAATTCATTCCTTCACTGAGTAGATCTTCAGCACTTGCTAAATCTGTAATATAGATTTTTTAAAAAAGGCTTACTGAAAGAATGAAAAAAGTTTGGTCCAATACTCTACCAAGTACTTTATTCACTGCAGTATTTTTCTTAATAGGAAAACAATCTAGTGGTGGCTCAATAAGAAAAAGCAATTAAGTAAATTATAGCATACTGTGTTGTGAAACATAGGCAGTCATCTTAAATCGAGCTGCAGAATATTTGATTACACACAAAATGTTCAAGATACATATTGCTAAGTAAAAAACTGAGACTAAAAGTAAGTTGGTTATAATCACCAAAAGTTGCTAGTTATAAAAATAGTCACAGCCCTGGCCAGGTGGCTCAGTTGGTTGGAGCACTGTCCCATACACAAAAAAGGTTGCGGGTTCAATTCCTGGTCAAAGCACATACATAGGTTGTGGGTTAGATTCCTGGTCAGGGTGTGTATGGGAGGAACCAATTGCTGTTTTTCTTCCATAATGATTTTCCTCTCTCTGTCAAGTCAATTAACATATCCTCAGGTAAGCATTTAAAAAAATAGATATGGGAATATAAAGTACAGCACAAGGAATTATGGTGTCAGATGGGTACTAGACTCACTGGGATGTTCACTTAAGTTATATAAATATCTAATCAGTCTGTTGTATGCTGAAACTAATATAATATTGAAAGCCAACTGTGACTGGAAAATAGTTTTTAAAGTATATATATATATATCTGCATGCACAGGAGACTAAAAGGAATATACAATGGTGGCAATATTTGGACAGTATGGTAGTATTTCATTTTGGTTTTCTATACTTTCTAGATTTTCTTCAATAAGGATGTATAATTTTTATGAAAAAGTTATAAAAAGCTGACAAATAGCCCTGGATTGAGCTCAAATCCAGCTCAGTGGATTGAGCGTGGGCTGGGAACCAAGCGGTCCCAGTTCGATTCCCAATCAGGGCATATGCCTGGGTTGCGGGCCAGGTCCCCAGTGAGGGCCATGTGAGAGGCAACCGTGCATTGCTGTTTCTCACCCTCTCTTTCTCCCTCCCTTCCCCTCTCTCTAAAAATAAATAAAAATAAAATCTTAAAAAAAAATAAAATAAAAAGCTGACAAATACCCAAAACAAAGGGCCATGCTATTCACCCATTATACAAAGTATTTTATTTTATATCCTTACATTAAACTACTCATTCAATATTTCCAAGCGCCTACCATGTATACTGAAGACTGCCAGGTTCTGGGAATATATAGAAAAAGTCCCATCATTCCAAAGTAATTCCATCAAGGGAAAGTAAATCACATTAGATCACGAGACAGTTATATGCCTGGACCCCATCAGCTTTACTCTCCTTACTGAAGTTATGTTTCTGATACAACTTAGTTTTTGATATAACCTTAGCTTTTATAACCATATAAAAAATTTTAAACATCTTATAAATTACCAAAGGTACTGTTCATAATGTTCAGTTACATAAAAGCCACAAAACTTTAAACATTTGGAATAAAATTTGCCCCACTCTTTATTTCCCAGATTTCTAGAATATTAGAATACTAGCTTTTCCCTGAACATAAGGCTAGGGCCATTCACACATTCTGCCTAATGCATAAGATATATGATGAGCTATAGGATTAACTGCCTTCAAGAAGCTCACAGTATAATTGAAGGGACAAAATACACAGAGTGCTGAACAACACAAGAAAAACAATACAATGACTGCATTACTATATTATGTGTCAAATGAAATAAGGGAAAGCTGGACCATAAAAAAACAGGTAATTGCAAGAAAATGGAAGGGAAGAGGGACAGCATCCATAAAACTGGATGAAAGTGGCACTTTAAGATTATTCTAGCAGCAATGTGTAAGATGCACTAGAGGACAGAAAAAAGGTAAAAGAAGGCAGTTTAAGTAAGAAAATTTGTCATAATTCAAGAGCAAAGTGAAAGAGAATGAATTAAAGTGTTGGAAGTGGGACTGGGAAGAAGAGGTAATGCAACACACTTAAAAAAAGATAAAGTTGGGAAGATAAAAAATAAAAGATAAAGACTGGATATGGGAGGCTAATACAAAGCATAAGATGAAGACTACGCTAAAGTTTTAAGCGTAAATAAACGGCTTAATAGTGGCTTTCATCACCAAAAATAGGGACATCAGAAAGGATGTGCATTTTGACAGGGGAGTTTAGTTTTAGTCAGAAATCAAAAGTATATGATATCCTATTTTTCTAGGATAGGGTCAAAGTCTATTTTATAGTGTATGTGTATGTATGTGTGTGTATACATACAGATATATATAAATATTTATCCACATATAAATATATGGACATATATACATACATGGACAAATACTCAAAATTAATATCTTTTGGACAAGCACTAAATATGCTTCAGACAAGACGGAAAAGAAGTTTTAGCTACCTGTTAGAAAAAAGTGTAGTTAACTAGAACTCCTCTATTTGGCAAATATTAAATATCTACTATGTCCCAGGCACTGTGCTAGAGCAGGGATGAGGGTGTAAGTTTTAGTGTAAGATCAGGACCTTTGACCTTCTCCTCACTTCAAGGCCTGGGCTAGAGCCAAATAACATTGCATGATGTACATACACTGAGATATAGTGCTTTATTACTGCTATAAACATTTCATATATTTTTGTTATTGAATATTACTTTTGAATACTTAAGTGGAAATCCCCTGATGTCAATTTCTAAATCCAAGCTTAATGTAATGTGGTGAGTAGACATAAGAACATAGGTCTAGAAGGAGAGAACTTTTAGTTTGGGTATCAACAAAACTTTGTTTTCTTAGACAATAACTAATATTTAGAAGCAACTTCATCTGTAAAAATGACATGGGTGGACTACAATCCACGTCATTTCTCAATCTAAATCTGTCTTAAATCTAGGCCTTAGGAAGCTTTAATGATTTGTAAAAATGCTTTTATTTATACATACAACTCATTTTAAGACTAAGGAAGTTCTGTGTGTTTTTTAAAAACAACCGAAATTACAGAATTGCTTGTACATCTCTGAAATTACACACATACCTGGTAATTTAGAATTCTGCTCATGTTTTTTTAACGAGCCATCGGCCTGCAACGGGTCGCTCAGGGGAGAAAAAGCCATGGGTTCATCCACCTGAATTCCCAAAGACGACTCCATCACAAAACAACTGGGATGCAAAATGCCAGCTAAGGAGTCATGTCCACAGGGGAAGCAAAGCAGCTGTGAAAATTAGAATACCGGAGAAGACAGAAGTTTAAATCACTCACTGAACCAAGCACTAAAATATGCCACTGCCCCCAAAGCGAGAAACATTTAAAAACAGACCATATGTTAAAACCCCCAAAGGAAGAAAAATGTAGGCCGTTTCTTAGGATTCCATTTAATTCACTTTCACCTTCCAGAAATATCGGCAGGGGGCCCGAAGGGAAATTTCTAGCCGGCGGAGCCTCCGGGTTGTGGGCACGCTGAGGCAGTGTGCCCGGGACCATCCCTGCCCCAGCACCAGGCTCTGGCCCATGGGGGTCGGGGATAGGCCCCTAGTGGGGAGAGCTGTCTGACCTGAGGAAGAGGACAGGAGGAAATCGTTTGTCTATGAAAGGGAGCGCCAGGAAGCTGGTCCAAGGCCCCATGCAAGCTGATGGGGAACTGATACCGTACCGGTCACGAGCGCCGGGAGGAAGAAGGGAAGTGGGAATGAATGGGATGCCTACGGCAGCGCTGACCGCGAGCTCAGCTGGGAAGGACCTTCCACTCTTAGACCCAAGACCGAACGGGATGCTTAGTGCGCAGGCGCACGACTTTCCCGCCGTAGGCCAGCGGGGTACTAGGGCGGGAGTCGGGGCACTGCGCTGAGATAAAACCGAAGTAACGATCCATAATTCATTTCTAAACCCTCACAATCCCGCGCCATGGAAGAAACCGTTGGAAACTCACGGTTTTAGGGAATACGACTTCGGTGGCTTCCCAGATGCCTGGGTAGCCGCTTCCAAGTGCGCCCCACCAGGCGAGTCTACCAAACGCGCCTGCGCAACACTTCCCGCCTGGATGCTTCTAGTTGCTCATGCGCAGTGTAAAGCTCTCGGCTCTCCGCTTTACGCTACTGGGCGCTTGCGCAAAGGGTTGGATTGCTTTCCCGAGGCCGTGTCCAGCCAAAAGCTGTTACAGAAATAAAACCCAGAATAATCCTTTACTAAAAAATAGAATGAACCATAAAGTTAATTATCCTACACAATTTTTAAGAAAGAAGATAATTCAGAAACAGAGATCTCAGATCCTGAAGTCTTAATGCATACCAACAAACTGGTCGCACAAGACATTGGCACTCTATACCCAAGATTCGCTTTGACTCCTTTTTGTTGAATGTCCTACTTCTCCATTCAAAAACACAAAAAAGAAACTGCTGGTTGTTTATTGTTATATTAGCAGAAATGCCCCCAGTGTCTGTCAGTCAGCCAGTGTGTATTTATTGAGCCCCTGGTTATGAGGCAGATTTCTATATGAAACTAAATTACAGGGACAATAAGCAGATGAATAAATGAACAACATTCTTTCAGACATTGATTAGTGCTCCGAAGGAAGGATGTGATAGTGAGTAGGAAAAGAGGCACCAAGATGGGAGCCTATAGGAAAAGAGATTACCAGGTAAAGGATAGAGAAAGTGCAGAGTTAGAAATGAACTTAGTACATTATGGGGAGGAAACTTTCACAGAACATCAACATCAGACAAGGCCACTCTGTGACCCTGATGGATCAAGACAGAAATCAGATCACTCTGTAATCATGTCTGAACATAGACAAAAACAAATGTTTGCACAAGCCTGCCCCCTACCCAAATGAACAAACATTTCCCTGTCCTGGCTAATATGAGTGACTGCTGCTTCTTCCTCAATTATAATTTTAGCTTCAGTCCTTCTAGATAATTATAAAAATGGTAATTATAAAAATACCAAATTATGGGATTACTTCTGCCTCCCTACAGCTTCCAATCCAGAGCAAAATCCCTCTTCCTTGATTCAGTTCCTAAATCATCTAACACAAGACCAGATTTCTAACATCCTCTTCACCAAGATGCCCCGTGGATCTCCATAGTGTGCATTCTTACCGAAACAAGTAATAAACCCAACTTATTCAACTGTAGTTGTGTTCCTAGTGGCCTTGGGCTGGAGAGCATTGACAATAATTAAGTCTGAGATGCCTTTTAGGTACCCAAGTGATAAATGTCAAGTAAAGAGATGAATATGTTGATTTGTAATGAAGTCTAAGCTGGAGACATAAATTTGGCAGTTATGAATTTATATGTGAAACTTAAAACTTTGGGACTAGACGAGACTATTTAAGCAAAGATTGCAGATAGAGTACTGGGCTATGAGAATTTTCAACGCTTCAGATTTGGGCAGAGGGTGAAGAGCCAGCAAGAGGCTGAGAAGGAGCAACCTGTTAGGTAAGATGTTATAGAAGTCAAAAGAAGAAAGTTTTGCAATTGAAAGGAAGTGGTCAACAATAGCAAATGCTGCATGACAGTCAAATAGTGAGGACACAGACTTGACTAATGGATTTGGCAACGTGGCAATCATTAGAACCTCTGGAAAATGTAGTTACACTTTCCAGAGGTGGCAGAAAGACAATGTATTTAAGAACTAAAGATGTATGTATACGTAGGGATGAGTCTTTTCTGTTCTTGGCTGGTGCCTGAGGGGCTGGTGAGAGACAGGGAATAAGAGAAATAGGTTGGTAGTTAAAGTGTTTCAAGTAAAGCAAGGGAAGCTTTTTGATGTTGATGTTGTATTGACAAATAAAACTTTATATTATTGGGGGAATGATCTAGTGCAGAAGGAAAAAGAGTTGATGTTGGAGAAAAGGGGAATACCTACAGGAATCTATAGGGGAGAATGAAGGAATGGATCCAAAGAATGAGAATGGAATGGGCCTTTGAAAAGAAAACAGATTTCCATCCTTTTAACAGGAGGGAAAGACAAACGATGAATTCAGATGCAGATGGTTTGTGCATGGGTGAAAGGATAGGGTACTTCCTACAGTATCACATCATTTTTCTTTTTTTTAAAAATTATTTTATTGTTATTCACTTACAGTTGTCTGCATTTACCCCCACTCCCAACCCCAGGCAAACCCACCTCCCTCCCTTGCTTCCACCCTCCCCCTTGGTTTTGTCCATGTGTCCTTTATAGCAGTTCCTGAATACGCTTGTCCCCATTATCTCCTTCCCCCTCCCCTCTGGTTACTGCCAGAATGTTCTAAATTTCAATGTCTCTGGTTATAATTTGTTTCTCTGGTTGTATTTTGCTTGCTTACCTCACAAGTGTCTTGGCTGTAGCTGATCTGGCCTTGGTGCCTTCTCTCATGAGTCCTTATATAAAACCCCTTAACATTTCATATAGTAAAGGCTGCATGATGATGTACTCCTTGAGCTTGACCTTATCTGAGAAGCACTTTATCTGCCGTTTCATTCTAAATGACAGTTTTGCTGGATATATTATTCTTGGTTGTAGGTCCTTGCTTTTCATGATTTGAAATATTTCTCTCCAGCCCCTTCTTGCTTGGAAGGTCTCCTTAGAGAAATCCGCTGACAGTCTTATGGGAATTCCTTTGTAGGTAACTGTCTCCTTTTCTCTTGCTGCTTGTAAGATTCTTTCCTTATTCTTGACCTTGGATAATGTTACTATGATGTGCC